>JAVQJL010019613.1:0-24387 GCA_036024295.1 Nannoperca obscura | reverse complement strand
GTGGGAACGTTGGGTCTTTGTGTGTGTGGAAGTTGGTCTCGACCGGCTCCATGTGATTGAGTGCCCTGAGATAACTTTGTTATGATATGGCGCTATATAAATAAAATTGAATTGAATTTCACACCAACCAGCGACAATTGCAGAGGAGAAAAGTCACAACTGTAAGTTATACATTTTGAAATACTACTGTTGTGTCACGGAATGTAGTTTTAAGATTTGAGAAGATTACTTGAGAAGCGCGGATGTGAGGTCCCGCTAGGGCAGCCAGCATGCCTTGCTAGTAATCAATCGATCAGACCAGGCGGTCAGCACTGGCTCGGATGTTTAATGATGACATGAGACTTTTAGGGTATATCTATCTTTAGTCTCAGATACTAAATCTATTTATCGGGCAAATCTTTTTGGCTGAGTGCAAAATTAAGGTTCATAACTTTATATTTTTATTTCATTTTAAAGTCGTACTAGAGCTCTGTCTTTGTACTTTCGAACAAATTCCTTGTATTTATTCCCTATTGTACAAACCTTTCTTATGTGTTATATTGGATATTAATGTGCATTAAAACTTACATTCAAGCAATATTTTAATCCAGGGACAAGTGAGGAAACCTGGGCCCTCATTGACTGGCCTGAGAATAAGTGTCAATCAGGCTAGAGGAATAATTTCAAATACATAAAGGTATTGTGGCCGATTCTCTGCTTTGTATTATACACTGAGAGTGTCTTCTGAGATTCCTTTTAAATAAACTACTTAGCTTTAGCTTACCAGGCCTTATATAAAACCTAACACACATGGAACGGACACGTTCGTGTGCGGTCGCGAGCCATAGGGATCAAATGTCGCCAGCTCGAGCACGTTCCTGGTACATAAAATGCCGTGAAAAGCGGCGTCCTGACGTTTTCTACGCTGCCCACTTTTATGCTAATGAAAGTAATGAAAGTTCTTCTTAGTGCAGGATTTAACACTAGAAGCCCCAGGGGTCACTGTAAAAGTATCTTTTATAACACCCACTTTGCATGGCCGTCAGTCTAAACTTTGGGGACTTGGAAGAAAATATTTATATACCTTAAATATCATTTCTGGTACAAAGTGTGGGAGAAAATCGCAAAGAAGGGCCAGATGCTTCATAGATGCTTACCACACTGTCATAAACTTATACATTAATAAAGAAATCAACTGAGTCAAATAGAGTTCAAAAGTGAATAAAGTTTACTGAAGAATCAACAAATACAGCAAATGTGTCTGTTCATGAAGAGACCACCACATACAGAACAGATCTTTACTTTTATACACTTGTAGCACTGTGGGAAAACCACCCCTCCCTCAGAGGAGTCTGAAGCAAGTTACCTCATTTATGGCCTTGAAGATGTCAGTGTGCCTTATGTTGTACCCTGCCCTCAACTTCATTAGCTTTATCTTTTGGCCATTCTCTGTTTGCCAGAAAATAATTGGGTATCAATGTCCAGTAAATTTTTGTGCTTTTCATCCCTCTCCCAGGTCTATTTGCTCTGAGATAGTGGATACTTTCTTAAAAAATGTGTCCTTCACATCTTCTCACATAACATGCATGAAATTATATTTTCACACAAAAGTGTGCGTGGCAGGAGTGACAGCCTGTCCGGGACGAGGAGGACAGAGGAATTAATTTCACTGTGATTTAAGAATGAATCTCACATAGCCTGTAGGATAATTTGAGATATTTAAGGTATATAAATATTTTCTTCCAGTCCCCAATTCGGTGCAATTTTAGACTGACGGCCATGCAAAGTGGGTGTTATAAAAGATACTTTTACAGTGATCCCTGGGGCTTCTAGTGTTAAATCCTGCACTAAGAAGAATGAGAAGAATATATATATATATATATATATATATATATGAACATTAAATGACAGCTACAAGGTTGTCCCCATCCATGTGTAAAATATATTGTTTCAAAACCTGAAAAATAATTGGATTCTATCTGTAGCTGTGTCCCAATTCAGGGGCTGCAGCGTTCGAAGTACGCAGTCTACCTGGTCTACGAAGGCCACGTCGTTCGTAGGCCGCACAGACCGTGAAAAGTTGGACTGAAATGGGACGGTCTGGTCTACAGAAGATTCACGTCACCAACTGTTCCTGCCCTTACCGTTGCTGCTGCAACTGCTGCTTCTTTCTCCCGCTTTTAACAAACAGGACCAAAAGATGGAGCCAGAAGTCGTTTTTGTGTTTTTTTTGTTTCATGAAATTGTTTGCCGTTTGGCTAATGTAACTTCACTTTGAAAATATTTCATTTGAAACCACTAGTGGTGGAATGTAAGAAATAACATTTCATAATATACTGTACAGAAGTACAAATTTGTGGTAGATGTATTTTTCAGTGTGATGTTAGTACTTTATACTAAACTTTTTTTTTTAGTAAACTTTTTACAAAACTTACATTAAAAAGTGTACTCTTTGGTCGCTGAGTCCACCATTTCTTCCAAAAAAAGTAATTTGTCACCAGCGCGCAATGAATTGTGGGATAGCTTAGGCTGCGAAGGCCACTGATACATCTGATGCGTCGTTCATTTGATGGGAAAAGAACGACACATTTGTAGACCGCATTTGAAGTACCCTTCGAACTACCTTTGAATTGGGACAGCCTTGTCGCGACGCTGTGACGTAATCTGCCTTCAAATGCGCACTTCGAACGCTGCAACCCCTGAATTGGGACACAGCTAGTGTTTACCATCTTAGCGTAGCGTACACATGGATGTATGAAGAGAACTGGATCCAGCCATGGTGACGCTAGAAGAAGCGTCAGGGATCACCAAAGTCAGTAGGATTCATCCTCTGGAAACATGAATGTCAATACAAGACTTGGTGCCTGCTTCAGCTTTTCATTGACTACATTTTCAAATATATTAAAATATGTAATAAATGTAATAGATGTTTTAAATATGCTGAGTTTAGTCAAATATATGCTGAATTGTTTGATTACCTTTGGTTTGCTAAATGTTCATCAGAAGTAGATTATTAATTAAAGTTGAGAGTCAGTACTTAAACCACACTGTCCTTGTAAACCAACACGAACGAAAAAGTGTGTCTGATTTCTGGCAATGTGACCTGAGTCTCAACAATCATGGTGGAATCCAGGCAGTATAATACAAATCTGGGCCTGCATGCTTTCTCTGTGATATGGTTTATTATAAGTGAGTGTCTCTCCAAGAACATTATACAGAAAGTCGCTGACAGCAGTACTTAAAAGTACCCCTCAGCCTCCTGAATTTATGTATGGATTCAGATTCTGAGAAGCCTTCCATGTAACAATCCCACCCCTCGTGGATCCTGTATCTCCCATCCAAGAATCCCTCTGCACAGAAGTAGCTGTCAGTGCGCCACAAAAAGTCTTGGCTCTCTTTCACCCTCATTATCATTTTTGTAACAAATTCACAGACAGGATTCACTGCACATTAAACAACGCCATATGTATTGGTGGTAGTTAAAATGATCCTTCACTTCATTTGAGTACTTCATTCTGGGTGTTTTTGTCCATGTAGGTAAATTTAGGAATGTGATCTGTTAAGACCATCTCTAGATAATGACACAATCATTTGGAATTACTCTCAGAGATGCTTCAGGGCCAGATAAGCCTAAAAGAAAATTTCTCCATTATCAGGTCCTCTATAGCCTTAGCCATGCTTGTTGTGGTTCTCTGCTACACTTAGGCTTTCCTGTCCTCGTGATATAACCTGATTTGCTGTGGCGCCTGGCCCAGACAATGATGATTAAAACCAATGTATGCTTGAACTGACTCCATTAAGTGGTTTGAAAAACAACAATTGCTTATGAATGACCTCATGGTCAAAACTAGGCCCCTAATTCACTGAACACATAACAGTAAGTTAAGAAAGTAAAGTGATTCGAATTAATTGTCAAAAACCTCGTCCTTTCTTTCCTTGACAACGCTGACTAATAATTGACAACTAAGCAGTATTCACAGAATGATTTTGTGTAAAATTGGTCCTTAAGCAGAGATGGATTTTAAAATGCACACGGCTCTACAGTGAACAACATGCAAAATATCAGTGGAGTAAATGTACAACTGTGCCAACAACCCCAGCTCTGCTTCTCTAAGCCAGTCTAATCTTTTCGTCTTTGTTTTGGCATTTCATCCAAAGTAAGCCCGAAATTTTAATATTCACAAATGCTTCCAGAGTGGATAACTCCAAAAATACAAACACTTTAGAAGGTTTTTTTTTTGGCCAATGGAAAAAAAGACAAGGAACAAGACAATTATCTGTTTTCCTATTACGTTAAAACTTCTTCCTTTTGACCTGCAGCAAAAACCTCAGGAAGACCAATAGAGAAGGATTTAGTCTCCTTTGTTTAGGCAAAAATGGCAAAATAAATCCTCAAATATGAATATATTCAGTTTTTCTAAGATGTAAACTGAATATGCTTGGGCACTGGTCACACTTTTGAGTATTTGCTGACATTTTATACTCAACAATTAACAAACATCAAAAAAATTAGAAACAATTAACCTGGTAAATGACAATAATCAATGGTTCCAGCCAGTGTGGATGTAGTCTCAGACTAAAATGTTCATTACTCCTTCATGCTGAGCTCTTTCCTGCCTCTGACTGAGCACAAAGACTTAGTCATCTCCAGACAGAGAGACGCATGAACAGAGAGAGAAAGAGACTGCGAGAGTGAAAGAGAGAGAGAGAGACAGCATAACAGCATAAACACCTAACTTATGGATACCATCTCTAGATGCAATAGCTATGGTACATTAGACATTTAGCTGTGGACACCGCCCAGTTTCTGTTCTTGGTTAACAAACATCCATACATCATACTGCAATACGAGACGCCCATCCACCATCCATTTGCATTATACGCAGTAACAGGCGGACAAAGGAAAGCCATGTTTTTGTGCTTTTATTGCTCCTCCACCCCCCGCTCTGTCTGCACACTGCATGTATCATTTTCTAATGTTAATTGTCTGTTTGGGTATTCTCCATCTGCCAGGACCGTATAAGACTTCAAGCCCAACCCCAGATTGTTATGGCCCTTTTTTATTTGCCTTCGCTGCGTCTTGCTTTCTGCTCATCACATTATTATTTGGGCTTCGAGGCGGGGAACCACATTGTCACCGCTTTCATTATTTTACTGTTGTTTTGTTTAGATTTTTTTCTATGGAGGCTGAAAAAAAGTAGGTCAGGCAACTTTAATATTCATGTTAATAGTAAATCACATTCTGCGGCTGGGATGGCGAACATTACGTTAGGCAGCAGGTAAAATGGTAAAAAGTTACAACCTCAATTTTGCAGAACAAAGGATGAAGGAATCTTTATTTATTAATATTTTTCATTTCTGTGCTGTAACCTTGTTTTCATCCCTGGCCAGCTACAAACCTCCCACTGTTGTAACTTTTATACATAAACACTGGGCCTCTTCAAAAGGAAAATAGAAAGAGGAAGGGAACAAAAATGGAAGGAGGGAGAGAAATGGGTATGGAAATTGGAGACTCAAAAGAAGAGAAGGGTGAGGACAAAAGGGGAAAATAGAGATCGGAGAGGCAAGAGAAAGGGTGAGGACGGCAAAAGCAGGCCTGTACAGTATGTGAGGGAAAAAAGGGAGGGAAAAAAGAGAGAAAGAGGACATTTCTTGGCTCGTACTCCTCCTCCTCTCATGTGCAGGCCATCTTAATGAGAGCCACATTTAGGTCAGCAGTGGTTGGCTTTTTCACTCTTTCTCTCCTCTTTTTTCTCTCTTCGTCTATTCCCTCCCTCCCGACCCCCACCTCCTGAGAGAACGATAAAAACCAGCACTGTGTGGTTCGGCATGAAATTACAGTGATTCAACATAAGTTAAAGAAAAAAAAGAGAAGTAGAAGAAGCAGCTTTTTCAGTGTATGCTGAAAGTAGGTTTGGTGGTGGTTTTATGTGTCTGGTAGTGGTGGTGGAGAGTGTGTGTGTGTGTGTGTGTGTGTGTGTGTGTGTGTGGGGTCAAAATCACTATCATTCCTCGCCACAGAAAGGACACTCTTGTGCCTACTTGAGAAAATGCTCTGAGGCTCAACCTATACTTATGGCGCAAGCAGACAAAGGAAGACCAAAGAAATAAAATACAAGAAAGAAGATTCGGGATCGGGATTGGTAAACAAATAAAACAAGAAAACAACATATTCCACACTAGATTTATTTTTCAAAAAAAGGAAGGTGGGAGGTGAGGAAATGGGTATATTTGCCCATGAATGTACCCTAGGAGGTTAGTCTGGGCAGAGTGGGTACATCCATCCTGCCGCTCGGCTGATGTCGCACCAATAATAGATGAGCATGGGCGGGAAGGGAACATGTGGAGAGCTTCCTGATTGGAGAAGTGTGCTGTGAAAGGTGTTGTCTATTGTGTGACTGAAGGAGAGAGAAAGCAGGGAACCGGAGTGTAAAATAAAGGAGGAAGTTAATACAGAGCAGAGAGAGAAACAGAGGAAGGGATTGAATTCACAGCAGGTCTTTGGAAATCTTTCGGTCCTTTTGTTAGATCTTCTGAAACACACCAGAATCAGAGCAATTACCATAAAGCAGTACAAGTACTACATTTACACTATTGGCCTTGTTCCATACATTATGAGACTAAGCATATGAATAAATACAGACGAAATAGTCTAATGCATTTCTAACACTTGGATAATTATTATGAAATGTAATGGCATCCTACTTCATCCTACCCAGCATCTTTTTTCACAGTGTTCTGCCTTTTTTGTGCCTATCTGAGCACTTCTAGTTGAAAATCTCTGAACCTTTGAGAAAGGCACTGGTGTCGTCACGGGTGTTTTTTTCAGGCAATCAATCATATATTAGATGGGGCTTGTCACCGTGGTAACCAAGAAAAGGGGTTAGAAACTTGTTTTGGCCGTGTCTGTCTGTCCTGAGCTTTATCATACTTGAAAAAAGCTCTATGTGGACACAGGCCCTTAGGCTTACAAAAGATGCTGCACTGGCATCAACATGGAGCTGTCTGGAACCCTCTGCAATGATCAAAACAGCCCAAAGGCTACAGCAGCATTTACAACAACTATGTAAAAACTAAAACTATTCATTTCAGTGAAATCGGACGGGGGGAAAGTAAATCCCCACATAATGTTTGCGTCATGTTCAACTTACTTGGTGAATTTTGGTACACAAATGTAATGTGCACCATTGACTAATGACAAACTATCATCACAGTGCTGATCTTAAAGTGAACAGAGCCAGAATCCATAGCAGAAGAAGCAATTGTAGCATATAACCTGTGTAAGTGACAGTTATCTAGCTAGCCATTAATACTCATTCTAAACTCGTTTACACACCTAACTCATCTTTTATCTCATGCATTTAAGGTTTGAGCTCTCCAAACTCAACACTGCTGCTAAAGAATGCAATTGTCCACTTTGCCTTGTCAAATAAACTGTAAAAAATAACTATTTGGCTGTTCGTTCACTAATCACAGGGATCTGCAGTCGAATCCCCAGTTCCTCCTGTCCACATCTTGAATTGTCCTTGAGCTAGAGACTGAACCCCCCAAAAAAGTGCTATTTAATTCAGCCACTATTGATCCCTCATGAAATGACAATCATTTCACAATCATTTTTCCCACGAAAGACCTAACTAAAGGGCAAAACACACTGTGTCTTCTCTGTGCTTAAGATTTTTGAAGTGCCGAAAGCAAACGCATTCTTGATGACTACCACTCTATGTGATAGCTTGTAGAGCAATGTCACTTTAGTGAGTTCAAAACTAAAAATAATTTCAGCACCACACGGAAACACAGAATAACAATCCTTGTACAATGACAACTGATGAGTCTCTTTCTGTCTTACCGTATTTTCCTGGATATAACGCCTGAAATAGTGGAGCTGTCTTATATTTGGGGTCTTGACTTTTAAATGTCAATATAAATCCACAACAACAGACAGCGCCAAATATCTGTGAAATGAGTGTTTCCCTCTTGACTGAAGCGAGCCACCATCCCTCACAGCTAGCTTACAGTGCCAGTGGTCTGACAAAATTAGAGATACAGTGATCGTCTCAAAGTGGCTCAAAAGTAGGCCAAGTTATCCAACAACTAAGGAACAACTGAGGAGGAGTTATAATGCCAACTGAAAGATCATGGTGATACAGCAGAGGTATCAACTCACAGAATGTAACGTCAGAGAATATCTTAGCGTGGTCCTCAAAGTGGCCGCTTCCAAGAAATTAACAGAAGAGAGTGAATACATTACTGAAAAACAGAATGATGGAATGCCCTTTACCAGAGCCTTGGATATTGCCAGAGAGTTGAATATACCCACCACCGACTTCCAACCTAGTCTCGGATGGTAGAAGAATGATGCAGCGTGATGGGCTAGCATTGCGATGCAGGCCAACTTTTGCCCAGCGCTTGCCCTCAGACTTCAGAGAGAAGCTAGTGTCTTTTCACCACTATATGATAGATAGATATATAGATTCAAGGAAAATAACTTATATCCCCGGATCAAATAGGTATTGCTGATCAAATGCCTGTGTTTATTGACATGCCAACATCTGTTACTGTACACAAGAAAGGTGAGAAATCACTCACTGTAAAGCCTTCTGAAAATGAGAAGAGCCGAAACAATGTCATGTTGGTGTACCTGACAGATTGAACCACACTCCCCCCATACGTTATTTTTAAACGCAAGACAGTATGTAAAGAGGCAATGCCAGCTTGCAATGTCATACATGCCCAGGGAAAGGGCTGGATGGAGATGAATCTTGTAGACTGGCACAAGGGTGTGTGGGGAGCAGACTGCGTGGGGGACTGACAAAAAGGAACATGCTGGTATAGGACGCATTCCGTGGACACTTGACTGAGACCCGTCAAAACTCAAGTGTGGGCGATGCCTAGTGATCATGGTGTTGGATGTAGTCGTCAACAAACCATTCAAGGATAATCGGCGTAAGAGATACACAAATTGCCTCCTGTCTGTCTTGCACCATCTAGAAAAATTGAGAAGCCTGCTGTACACCTGCTCTGTGAATGGATCCTTCAAACATGGGATGCAGTTTCCCCAGAGAGCATCATCAATGGATTCAAGAGGTGCTACATATCAAATGCCTTGGATGGCAGCCAGGATGACGTTCTATTGGCGGAGCCGGACCAGAGCATGTCAGTAATGATACTGGTAGTTCACCTGAACTCAAGTTAGGCCAATTTGCGCTGTAGTTTTATATCAATCTAGCCTTTTTTCTCTCTCTGTCAGATTTTTTTGCAGACTGTTCTAGACTTCACTTCGATGCTTTGTCACTTGAGCTGGATAGCTTAATTGATATAAAAAATATTTGTTATGCTATTTACACTTTTAATTTAAACAATTTAATCTAAAATACATTGAAAACATGATTTTTTTTAACAGCCTACCTTGTTTTATTTAATGTGTTTTAATATGTTCTTGTGTTTTTTATTTTAATTTTCATTATTTTTATATAAAATTACTTTCTTTATAAAAACAAAATTCGGTCTTCAAAAGGTACTTTTATGAAAACCAACATGGTACTTAAATTACTGTACAGATGCTGGTGTAGCAACAGTAGTGTCTTTCCAAGGAATATTTACTGTATTCATGTCTACACACTCTGTGGAGCTCTTTGGCTAGTTTAACAAAAGCAAACTCTGAATGTTAACTGAATCAACCCAACAAAAACAGACAAAGCATCTGCAGCACCTACTGAAGAAGTTACATTCATCTAAACAATTTCTGTATGTCTTTTATTAAATAATTTTTGTATACATCTGTTCTCTGTTTGATGCTAATTTACTGCAGCTGCTCATTTTCAAACCAGCCAGCCAGAGATACAAACAAGTCCGGTGGCAACAAGAACTGAGGTAAAAGCAGGATGAGGCATAAAAAAAATAGAAATACGTGGAAAGCTGAAGAGAAATGGGCAATTAAAGAAAAAAAGGAGACATTGAAAAGAGTGAAAAGGCCTGATTCAGAAAGAAATAAACAGAGCCATGCTGGCATAAATGCAGAACAACCCCCACAAAGCTACATGGAATACAGTGCATTAAAGAGACAGAGACATCCAAGTGAAAAGCTTACCAGTAATGTGTGTGGATGTGATGTGGAGTCTAATTGCCCTGTAATGGAGGCAGGTGTTGTGTGCTAATTAAACACACATGACCGCCCCTCACACACACACACACACACACACACAGGCCTGGCCTTTGTCGAGCAGCTAAATGAGGGAAACTCAAATCGGTGTTTGGCTGCGGTGCTTTGGCCCTGGACATGTTAAATAGGCCTGACTGTTAACACCAGGGATAAAAGGGATGAGTCACGACTGTGTGAGTGTGTGTTTGTGAGTGTTTACTATACATGTAAGAACCTTCAGTAACTACATTTAACTCATTTAAGTATTTTTCTCATTTATTGGTATTCAGTGTTATTGCCTGCCTTGGTTATGGTTCAAATCCATTAGTGATGGTTTTAATGATTCTCCTTCCAGTGCTTCTTTCCAAGTACAAATGGCTGCGCTGTTTTGGGTGTCATGCTACATCGGCAGCTTCTACACTAATGAGCCACTGTTCTGATGAGCAGCCATACGAGGCTGGACTTGGACTTAAATTAGAGCTGCCTGCTCTACTACACACACACGTCTAGTACATACACACCAGGGACATAATAATGCAATTCAATGAAAATATTTTGTCATTTCTGGGTATTTTAGTTGATCATGCAAAACTACTGAAAACAAACATCTGCAATTTGTGGGTGGGTAGGTCTGCGTTCAAGATATTGAATCTGCAAAATGGTTAATTGTAACAGATTGTAGCAAAAGTGCCCTCTTGGATGCCCCTATGGTAAATGAAACATGACAAAAGGTTGGCCCAATGTTCAAGATGTGATGAAGTTCCCTCTAGGATGCCCTTCGAGTGGAGGAAACACAATACAGTACCATATGACACAGTTGGCGCCCTTATTGTGTCTTATTGTGCCCCTCAATGTGAGTCCTTGAGTCATTTTTCATGATAACAAGCGACATCATGCGACTATGTGACACCATGAATGCTTCAAGCAGAGACTGTGAAAGTGTGTGCTGTTATCCCCATTATATGATTCATTGCTTCTCGTCCCTGTTTATGATGGCAGGCTTTTTACCCTAATTTGGCTGTTCAGAGCTGCCATAGAGACGTGGCTGGACCACACTTTGTCCTTTTGTTTACTTTGGAGAGACAAGGATGTGGTTCGAACCAGATTTTACTTTTAACTTTTTTTTACTTGTCTGAGTTGTTGGTATATGTTGTTCGTCTGCTCCTTCATTACCATGAACATTCATTACCACTGTAGTTCTTTTTAACTTTTGATATTGGTATTGGTCTATTGATGGGATTTGTTCACACCACAAAAGGAGAATAACACAAGAGTTATTTTTTAAATCTCTATTTGATTACTTTTTAATAGCAAAACATATCTAAACTTAGTAATTCCAATCTGTAGCACAAAATTGTAGTGCAACTGTCTGACTGTGGGAGATGCTAATGCAAACCTGAAATAATGATATACGTCAAAATGGTAGAATATGAGGAAGAAATGAGGATGGGTAAAATATCCTCACCTTTCTATTCATATGAAGACATTTGGTTCTAGTGAAAAAAGAAGCACAAGAACAACAACACATACAGATTTACACACACTCCTGAACCCTGAGCCCAAATCGGATGTGTGGGTGAAGCTGACAGTGGATTATAACATAAAAGCCTGTGAAATGGAACAGAGAGTAAAGGAGTTTCTTCTGAAGTGGCTTTGGCTACTCCCTGCACGGACAGCTGGTGGAGAGCTGGTGAGGTGACAAATTAAAACATGTCCTCTGTGTGTTTCTCACGGATTGCATGGTGAATTGTTACCTTGCTGCAAGCGCTGAGCTCCCAAAAAGGCACTAATCCCCAAAACAGACCTCCAGAGTTTGGAGAGAAGCATGGAGGGGTTGGAATGTGGAGGGCAGGTTGCCTGCAGCTATGGATAATGTAATAACAACCATATAATCTTACAACATCTCAACATGTAAGGCTCTGTCCCTTTGTGTCAGTGAAGACGTTAATAAACATGCTTATGTAATACTTGTTCATGTAAAATACCGTAAATTCTCAAATTGTGGCCGGGGCCTTTATTTACTTCAACTGCAGAAGTCACCAGACTTTTATTTATAATAGGCTTATATCACATTTATTTCAAATTCCCATTTGGTCTTACTTTAGTATGAACGTATTTTCTGATTTGCTCCCATTTGCACTGTTAATGTTTTGTTACTGCATTATGCTGTTAATACAAACTCAACACTTCCTGTATTTGTTTCACATTAAAAGCCCTCTAGTGTTTCAGTGTCCTAGTGGAAGCATTCATACAAAGATACCACAGGTTAGAGGGGGCATCAAAGAGCAGGCATCCCCAGCAACTGCTGAAAAAGTTCAGCCTGACAAGTATGGCAGTATTAGTGATGCCAGCGCTATTTTGAAAGTGATTTAAAATTGCATGATCAACTTTATCAAATACTGAGCTAAGATCAAGAAGACTTAAACCTGAATAATCACCAGCACCAGCTGTGAGTAAAATATCATTGGCTACTTTAAAGTTGTAAAGTAATTCCCGGTTGGTTTGGTGACACCAGCGCTTAAAAGCAAGTGCGGTCAGAAATGACTTAATCAGAAATACAACACAAAATCTGTCTGTTTACAGCACAGCCAAACAAACTCACAGTGTTTTAATGACGAATTCAATCTCTAATCTGTCTTTTTCCATCATGTCATGAGAAACTGTGATCTAATTTCATGCTTCACACGGCACAAGTAGTTTTTTACAAAACAGCAAGTCACAGTAAAAGGAGTTGGTTATCTTGCTGAGGAGTTGGAGGTGTGCAGCCAGTCGCCTGCAGCTCACTCTGGCTGCTCCTGACATTTCCATTACTCCCTAACATATTACAAACTGATCCGCTGGTAAAAAAATAATGAAAATGACCATGTCTTGTTTTATAAACGCATTTTATGGAATATTTGCAGTCAGCACTAACTGTAGTTACTAGTGATATATCACGACTCCTGTGACTTCTTCACAATAAAAGCCAACCTGCGTTTCATCTGTTGAATGCTTTTAACATAAAGCAGCAGCAGTAGGAAGTTCTGTTAGCAGTAACTTAATATCTGATGAATGATTAATCTGATGAACGTTGCAAAAAGTAAAGCTGATATCAGTTAGATAAGATTGTGCTGGATTAAATGCTGCAACATTTCCTGTGAATCCTTCGTGTGCGTAGGCAACTGGAATCCAGTGAAGGAATGGTGCACTTTACTGCCACTTATTACACCGTATGACAACAAAGTTGTATAAAATGAATGCTAACACAAATGGAATATCCCACTCATTAAAGATAGTATTCATAAAAGAGATCAACTTTAAGGAAACCACTTTTCCTAAAACTTTCAATAGAAATGGTAATTTGGAGATTGGTATGTGGGTGTACTACAGATTTAAGGTGGGAGGAAGGAAAGTGGAACCAACCAACAAAAAACAAAAACATTTAGGAAGCATAATATCTGAAGGATCTAATAAAGGTCATGTCATGGACATTTCATGAGCTCATCAACATCGATTAAACATCATTAATCAGTTAAAAGATTTTCCATAATTTCCATACGTATAATGTAATACGTATTTGCCCTAGAAAAGTTGCAGTTTTCCAGTACCAGTGCAAATATGTTAATACCATATCTTCTCAAATAAAAGCCTGTATTACAATAAAAGACAGATCTCAAGTGGGCAGTGGTCACCACAAACAAAGAAAGGCTGGAACCAAATACAGGCCATGGGAAAAAACAAGGAAGGAGAATAAATTATGTGCATGTCAATTAAGTACGATATGCATATCCGTCGTTTTAGACGGGCCCGTCGTAATAGACATGCTATTTTCTACTCTTGGTTGTTCTGGATTACTCATGTGTTATTGTTCTATTTCAGTTACTGCAGGTGCATGTTTATGTCTCAGCAAAACTGTGTTTTGCAGTAACATACAAGTGCCACAAGATATATTTGAAGTACCTTATGGGAACCGTACCAGTTAATGAATTTTCCACAGCCCAGTCCTGCAACTGTTTCACAATAAAAGCTCTGGCAATAGGTTTTATTAGGTAATAACTTTGTACTCACCAAAGTCATTGCTGAGAGGTCAAAAACCTGTCCGGTTAGATGATCAAGATAGGTTATTAACAAGCCCAGAATTTTACCAGATTGACTAGTACTGTGTTCAAACCCATAATGTCACTAATTATCCTTCATTGTGTAAGAAAAATTGCCATGGCAAGTATTGTTGTTCAAAATTAAGACAGGAAGCCAGTCTGGTGGATCATTTTCTTACCTGGGGATTTGTTTCCAACCTGTCTGCTCATGTTTCTTGCCATGTAGGACACATTTTTCCTGGTGTTGCCGTGTAACACATGTATTTCTCAACCGATGGTCAGAGCTACAAAAAAAGTTGTAATACACTGCTTTTAAATACTATGAGACATATAAGCCTCGGCTGCTGTTGCTATGGAGAGGAAACCTGTATGTGGAAGAAATCTGTAGCAAATTCAGAAAAAGCTAAACCTTTAGCTTTTGCCTAAAACAGGATAAAATTATTCCTTCTTTGCACATCCAAGTATGACCATCCTTGAACCAAAGCCACATTCCACTGGCAGCACTGCTCATTAATTTATGTGTTGGCTGAAGGGCAGTGAATTAGCAATAATTATTCCATAACTAAACTGAAAAACAGGACACTGAAACTGCATGTTGCTTAATCTTTCCCGTATATGAACCTCGTGTTGAGAGCATTCGTCATGTTTGTTTGCACTAATTTAGTTTTTGATAGCAGCTCTGCATAAACCCAGCCCCCCTCAGGCACATTAAAAGCTGTGGGAAAAGTTGTTTCTCCCACTCCAAAATACAGTTGTGCTGTTTTATTACCATCTCAGGCAGACTATTTACAAGCCTATCTTAGTGTGTGGCAAGGCATTAATCACAGACCTGCATTAGGCTGCTGGGGGCTGCACAGGGGTTCATGAGATTCAAGTTCCACTGGTCCACATTGAAATGCAAACAATATAAGAGACTTGGTTTGGGGCAAGCAGCTGCAACTGCAAATACAGTATGTAGTGGTCTACAGTAGTCTGTACCTGCTATTGGATGCAGTAGGTAATAGAAAATAAAAGTTAACGAGGCCCTTGTTTTCTGCCATTTTTGCTCGTAAATATAATTATTGCAGCCAGGAGATCCACCTTTTATTCAGATTGTTTATTATATAGGGCCCTCTGTGGTTTTAAAGTATTACGTTTCTATCATATATTGTTCATGACTCATTCATTTTTCAACAAAAACACCTCAAAGTCTGGGATACCATGCACTGTTGTGGATGTCTTCCCAGTTCAAATCATTGTTAAATCAACTTTTGATCAATTGTCTGGTTAGATATGTTGACCATATTCTACGTAACTGTTCAGTCTAAACAGTTTCTATTTTAGCAAACTAGTTTCATTAGTTGGTTCAGTCAGCTACATATTGTAACAGTTACACCTGACAGTTAGTGTGTGTAAATATTTAGTAACAATGAATCTCTACATAAAAGATTTTGATAAAGTTAACACTAACATCATAACTAGGCCTAAGTTTGAACATACAAACAGCTGATTCAACAGGCTGCTGGGCGTGTTGATCATTATGCTTGCCTTATTCTGGCAATTAAACTGCACATCTGCATACTATTTGCTCAAGTATGTAGACACTAACACACTGTCAATGAATTCTAACTTTAATATGCTTAATGTACAGCAAACTCACATTGTTGCATACATGACCTTCAGTGCCATTTCTTCCCACTGAGGTATCCATATGCACACGTCACAACTCATACGAAGATTATGTCATCACGTGTTATGTACTTCTAGTATCTCATCCAGCTGTTCTACTCTCTGAGCCAACTTGGAGTCAATATGAGCCATCTTACAATCAGAAATCAATATGCTGTTTATCATTTCCACACATACAAAGCTATGCAGTATAACACACACACGGATACATTAACAGTCTGAAAAGACATGATTCTTTGTCATGAGTTAAATGTAAAGTGACTTAAAGATGAAATCCATGCATTATGGAGCACATGTGGGCCAGTGGATGACCTATTGTCAGTGAGTTCCACCCTCCCCCATCTCCACCCTGTGTGAACACAGAGGAGAGTCGACCTCCATCCAACTTTCTGTCACTGACTCAGGCTTTGACAGAGCACCATCCCAAAATTAAATACAGTGCTATTCATTTCTCAGAGACTTCCTGCCAAATGTGCTGCTTCCATCTCCCTTCTCACCTCATTTCATCGTTATGATAGATTCTCTAATGCATCCTTTTCACTGAGCTTCCACGTGAAACCATTTACTGATTCACACACTTCCATATGCACACGTTCATTCTCCATAGCAGACAATTCATACACAAAATCACTTTCAAACAAACAAGAGCAGAACTGGCACACATACACACACACATCCCTACTCGAGGAGTGTTGAAATGAAATTGAAATGAAAGCACTATTACAGTATCAATCTTTATCTAATCCGTTCTGTGGAAAGAAAGGCCGATTGTAATTACCTTCAACTCAGTTTGCTCTAACAAGGAACAGCATTCACATCACTCTTTTTCTTTTTCTTCTAATTCTGCATTCTACAGTTGAATACCAGCCATACAATCAATTTTCTATCATACAAAAGACCTTTGGGGGCTCTCCATTTCATTTTCAGAAAATGCAGTCCAGAATATGGCTTCAATTAAGATGTAGCACTGGACTGTCAGCTGTACTCTGGAGAAGGAGGAGCAAATCAGTGCCTCATTTCTGGCCAAACACTGAAAACAAGACATTTGAAAAGAATCACAATCCTTTCTACAGCTGTTCAGTGCTCATGCTGTCTGATCACTGATTCCGGTTCTCGCTGAGGGACTGGGACAAAACCCAAGCTCGTTCGATATAACTGAGCCCAAATGTGAAATGACAGGATTATCAGGCCGGAGCCAGTGCAGGGTATCTGCAAATTCTGTTTCTGCTGGCTCCATGTGCACTCCAAATGTTTCTAAATTTTCAGGAAAGTGACTAGAGAGCAGGAAGGACCCTGGTGTGACAGACTCTGAGCTCTCTGTGCAGTTGGCCGACTTCTTGGAAAAGGGATTTGAGAGATCTCCCTTCTGCTCCACTTTCAGGTCCTGGAAACTCTCTCTTCACGAAAGCTGTTAACTGAAGAAGTCTCACATTCTCCATTAGCACTGCTCCAATGCTGGATGTCAAGACTGCTTAATGTATTATCACCTTGTACAACCTTGTCTCCTGTAAAACGCATCTCTATACGAATGTGCTTAGGCAAATAAGCTTAGGAGGAAACGTAATTGCTGTTGGAATTAACTCCACTGGCATCGTGTTTTCCAGTCTAGTAAGTCAGACGTTCTAAAAGGTAACACATAGTGGCAGAGTCTTGACAGGACTTGTCATGATACATCAATGTTTTATTTCCAAGCATGCAAGCACTTCAACTCTCCAAAAAAGCAGCAATTTCATGGTATTTGCTCCCAATTACTTTACCTTAACTACCTCTTCTGTCTGCGTGACGTATCAGGTGAGTGCTATGGTTCAATTGATGTGTATCACATGGGTAAAATAGGGTCACAGGGTGGAGGTCAGTGTGGATGGTTGGGCTGAGCGCTAAGAATGTGTCCACTCTGACGCTTGTAACCAAGACCTGGCCCCGGACCAGGACAGGTCAACACTGACTCTTTCCCTCACCGTAACCAAGTGGTTTGTATTTGAAACAGAACCACTAGTAATGCTATAGTTGCCAGGAGCACATATTGTTGAGAAAAGGTTTTCAGACATATTGAGTATATGTTCGGGGGACATTATCTGTCCCTGCTAATGCAAATTTGTTGTACATTAAACAATTTTTTTAGGCAACAGAGTGCCCTCATGATATCACCAAGAAAGCTCATCCAAAAGTCAGTGTGGACAAAGATATATATAAAGGTTCTTTATATATTAGACTATTGTTCATGCTGACAGTGTTTAAATGTGCTGCATGTTTGTTCACGAGCAGCCAGCACCCTTATGTGCCAGGACAAGATAGATAGGAAGGTGTTCATATTGAGAAATAGAAGTGATTTCTGCTGTTTGTCATGGTGAATGTAACAAAGAAGTGTATTTTTAAGTGAGTGTTTGTGTGTTTTGTGTTCTGGTGTGCTGGTGTCATTCTCCTTCTCTTGTGTTTTTTTTGTGAGTCATGATTGTGTGTGTGTTGGCATCTGCTTAAATAAATAAAAAAACGCACAGCTCACTAGTCAAACTAAAAATTTGCTTTCAAAACAAGTCATATCCCATTTGTGCTCCTTGAAATATCCCTAAATCCCAGCAGACTGACATCTCCTTGCTCATTGTCAAAGATGTCTCTGTATTCTAAAGAGAGCCTGATCAAAGGAGCCTCCTATTGGAACAGCACAGCTGTAGACTCTCCCTCCATGCCGTTCAGAAAGCCGACCCTGCTGCGATCAAAACAAGACTCCCAGCGGATCTATCCATGCTCTCTTTTACTGCCATGGTACATCTGTTAATGTCTCTCTCCCCCTACCTTTCTCCACCCAAAACACTTCATTATAGATACTGTAAATCCTTTTATCCTCTAAGCTAGCTTCAGTTTCTGATTTGAATGACAGGAACATAAGCACCAGCCAAATAAATATCCGTAATTTCTTTAGAAAGCTTAGTTTAAGACCTTAAAGGCATTCTTTATACTTTAGACACGCTATATTTAGAGGTACCTAACACATCTTTCTTTTTGATCAGAGGGGCATGTTGCTGGATATATTTAGCTACAAATAACAGCTTGTAATGTTGACTAAGCTTGAGCAAAATCACTTTATATTCTTACACCAATCCACAATGGCAATCAGACCAGACTAAATTCATTGCAAAAGACTTGATCCTGAGTTTTAAAATTAGATGAGAAGATGACAAGAAACAATAATCTTAGCTTAAGGTCCACTTACTAGCTTGTTCCGGAGCTTTAAATCATATCATAGTCTTCCTCAGCAGACCATCATCAGAGACGTTTGCTCAGTGGTAATGAAGCTGTAGAAGTTCGAACGTTTTATTTTTTGTGAGCACTTTAAGGAATTTTGTTAATGTTGGCCAAGAAGTTGATCATGAACGTTCATTGTTGACTGTGGAAACAGCACTTTAACAGAACCATTTCAACTCAAGTGTACTTACTAAGATTTAAGATGAAGATCATGCAGCAACTGAAAGCTCCGGGAGAAGATAAACAAGGTTTTTTTCATCTATCGAGAAACTATGTGTATCTTTACCTATATAAGGATATCTCTTATTTGCACATTTTCAGCAGCCAGCTCTTGCCATATGGAAACAAGTGTTCTGCCACAAAAACAAACCATGATGCGACTGGGCTGGCATTACGGTTGGAAAGACCAGATGGACTGATGGTGTCAACAACAACTGTGATGTCTCCCTTCTGTTTGGCAGCTTCAGGTATGTCGAAGAAATGTAAAACTGGCTTGTCTGTAAGAGCATCAGAGCTGCCCTGTGTGTTCATTTTGAAATAAGTAACTAGTAGTATAGAGAAATATCCAAAATAGAAACTAATATGGACACTTGATGAAAACTGGAGGCTTCAGGGGCTTCTTATGTGAGAGCCTCTGTAAAACACTTTCAGAAAAAGAACCAATCCATATATTGGATTAGATTGACATCCAATTGCTGGTGGTTAGTGGCAATAACAAGCCTGATTAGAGCATAACCACTTGGTGCAAACCATTAGAAAACTCACTACAACACAATGCAAATGATTTCTTTAATTTCACTTGCGTAAACGTTTTGCACAGGGCAGGGATTGATCCCTGAGGAAGTCCATGATCCCAGTTAAGACCAGTATGGGATTGGATCCTTACTATAGAGACAGTCTCAATACGACAGGTGTTAGGGCACCTAGACTCTGACCCTGCTAGAAGGAGATCAGGCAAGCTAGTTGAATACCTTCTTTCAAATCTCTCTTAAAAACACATTATTCCAGAACTGCATTTTCTTCAATCTGTTCTGTCCTTTTGTTGCATTAGCTTTTAATTTCATTTGTTAAATTGCATTTAGAGGTGCAACTAAAATTATTGTCACTAACCATTTATCTACCAATTATTTTCTTGATTAATCAGTAATCATTTGGTCCATAATGCATCAGAAAAACATAATTTCTGATTAATCGTTGTAGCTCTATTTGCATTATAATTTTTTATTTCAATTTTCTCTGTTACCATTTATTTTCAGATGTATGCATTTCTTGGTTTTAAATCTTTTGTAAAATGTAATGTAATGATCTTATATGGCAGTATCAGAGTGTTGAGTCTTCATTATGCTACTGTAAATCTACCTGGACCTCTTCTGAGGAGATTGCAAGAAACAACAATCTTGTTAACGGTAATGCTGGCAGGATGACCTTTAATAGACATTATGATTCCATCTAGAGAGACATTCTCAAATGTTCTCATCTCATTGACTTACGAACAGACACACAAGGACACAAGAGACCAATTGATAAGATTGTGTCTTAGGAAGGACTAGGAAGATTCTATTGTAACTATGATCATTTAGACTCTACACACAGGGAGTGTAAAACATACAGTCTTATATGTTGTCTAACTGAGGTCATTTCAAGAGAATTAAATCAGAGCTGAATGAAAGTATTCATCAGGTTGTTTGAACCCCCCCTCAGGAGCCCTCTGGGTCCAATTTTGAGAATCACTGATCTCTTTTACAGCATCTGTTCTGAGAATCAGACCCAGACACCCAACCTCTAGCAAGATGTGAACAAGCACAAGGGATTTAGAAGATATGATCTCAATGTTTAAAAAACATTAGAGGAGGATATTTGGATCCTGCACAGGCAGCTGCTGTTGCATTGCAAGAAAACAGCTGTGTTTCCTAAACTCATGACCAGACCAGGGTGATAAAAATGAATTCAAAGGATCTTATGGAGATTATTGGAGAGCCAGCAGGATCTCACTGTGGGTTGATCTGATAAACAACTGGTTGGTACTGGATGACACTGAAACAATGTAAAAAAGAAATGTAATTTCTGAAGTACATCTGCTGCTGTCAGATTTACTGATGAGTTCTGTGCAGATGGATGACTCAGTCCAAGAACCATGGTCCGTATTAATTTTCCTTGAAAAGGATATTGATCCAGCATATGGCCATATCATGTTCATTATCATTTACACAGGAAAATATCCACAGATGTTTTAACACTTTTCAGAATAAAGAAAGTCAATATTATGGTCTACAGCAAGACATTTTGACAACTAACTGAACTGACATTGGATACAGATACAGATATTTACAGCATGTCGTGTCGTCTAATTATTCACCATTATTCATGGTGTTAAATTTGTCCTAAAAGTGATGAAGTAGTTGTGTGGAGAATGAAAACAACACTAGAGAGAAAAGTTCAAACCACTTTTTCACCTTCACACACCTGGAAGTGAAGAACACTACAAACATTGTCGGACACAGCCCCACCCATTCTGCCATCTTAAAGGGGGTTTCAGACTGTTAGTGGGATGGAAACAGCCCTGCACAAAAAACACATAAAAGGCCATGTTGGTGGGGGGGTGTTGCTTCAGGTAGCCTACAGTGAGACAATGAAAAACGATCCATCAAGTCCAGTTATTGTAACAGACGGATGTGATCAAAGGTTTATCAGACACTAAAACACTGCTCAGAGGTTTGTACTTCTTAAAAAACCTATAACTGTGACAAACAGCAGGAATACAGCATCCTGCCGCATCTGCTGCATCAACAGAGTGACTCCATTTAAATGAATGAGAGAGCTGCGTTTTTGCTCCCAGGGCTAAAGTTGGTCTGAACGCAGCCTCAAGCGATCCATCAAGCACTTCATTTGAGACAGTTACAGCTACCAATACATTTAATGGAGCAAATTTCAATCTCACAGAAATCTTCATCAGGTTTTGTCAAAATGTTCTCATGACAGATGCTTTGTTTCTAGACAAGGTACTTTGAGAACTTCTGTAATGGCCAGCTTTTCTCTGGTGCCACTCTCAGCTTTAAACTGCCACCCCTGCACATTAATATAATGGCAGCATTTCTGTGAATTTGCTGGATATTCACCGTCCCAAAGGAATGAATCCCAATGTATTCCACAGATTTGTCCTCTAGTACAGAAATATCAATATCTAATGGACAGATTATCATAAAAAGCACATTCATCCTCCCAAAAGGATAAACCATATAAACCTTTTTCTCTCTAATGAACCCAATGCCTTCCATCTAGTGCCATCCTCAGGACCAAACTTTGCATTTTTAGCCTCCCTGCTGATAAAAATAGGTATAAATTGTATGTTCCAGTGTGGGATGTAATAGAAATGGCAGCCTGTAAGGGGCACTAGCAGAGCTTTAGACTTAAGTTGAAAAGTAAACTTTCAGTTTTATTATCACAGAGTAATTTGTGCATCTGGCCACTGGTGTCGTGTGTGTCCCCAGATGGAGGTTTAGTGGAGATGGTTTGCCAATTTATTGCTCAACAATAGTCATATGGGGAAGGAACCAGATGTACACCAGGGATGAGCAGTTCCAGCATTGCTTAACATTTCATTGTCAATCAGGCAGGAAAACAAACAGAGTTTCAGCACAGCTGTGTCTCCAGCAGTTGGCGCAGGGAATCACTGGGGGTCAATTCCATTTCAATCTATTTAATGCAGTATGTCCCTGCAATACAAACGTAAGACTTGTGGACTGTGAATGTGTATTATTGACTACTGAAATCTCAGTGAATCAATGCTCTCTAATCAGACTGAGGACAGTAACAAGAAACATAACAGTATGGAATAGTTAACCTGATAATCTGTGGAATCTCACTCTAGTTTTCTAGTTTGCATCTTTCATGCTGGGAGCTTGCTGATCAGTTGTCAATCAAACAGTGTAGGCAGCACTGTGATGTTTCTGCCTTTGATCTCCTGTTTGAGTTGGTTTTGGTTGGTGGCACACTTTGCTCTGTCTGTTCTTCCCCTAAATAGACCTTTCTGATGGCGGACATTTAAATTTGTCAAACACAGGCGCAACTAGCAGCATTGATGGTGTCTGCATTACAGTGTGTGTCAGGGTATGTCAGTGTCAGGTTCTGTAGTCACTGGAACAGTTTCCTGCCACAACTAAATGGAATAATGCTTTTCCTGCAGTGACAAGTCAGAATGTCTCCAATGAGAAAGAAATGAGAAAAAAGGTTTTACATCGACAGTGATGAACAGAACCACACCTACTCTGTCAGAATCGAGATAATCTTGTAAATATAGGATTTATCTAACTATTTATTGAAGAGATGGGTTAACGATTTTTACAACATAGTCAATCAATACATTTTACAAAGAATAACATTTACACACCACCTCATCTATAACGCATTCAAATTGACCTTCTGAGCTCGTGGTTACAACATGGGAATTTGAGTAGACAATATGCCTGCCATTCTAGTGGTAGGTTTTGAGAACACCGCTGCTAGGGAACAGCAACATGGACGCCAAAAGACTCCTTGTTGTTCTTTGCTTCTTTCCAAGACATGTTGACTTATCTAACTGTTAATTAACATTTCCCTCAGACATATGGACATTCATATGGACTCTTCTTGTAAACACGGTCAACACAACCCCATTTAAGGCATCAACAAATTACATCCGAAACAGATTGTGCTTAAAATGGACACATAGTTAGTTGTTAGTGTGTTAATGGTGTATTACTGGTTTCCATTATACCAGAATTTGTTCCTTTATTTCCCTCTTTTTTTATGCAACACATCAGAAAAACACATCAGCTAGGTAGATAAACTGTATGGATTTAGGTTTCACGAGCTGCTCTGGTTGTCTCTAGTCATTGTTTTCTACGAGGATGTACTGAATGCTATTTTTTTTCACATTCAAAATGCAAGTGAAAAGTTCTTGTTGGTACTAGCTAGCTAGTTGTTGGCTAACATATTACTTGACTATTTGTCTCGTCACCCTGAAGTGCTGTTGCAAAAGTTGGCCTTAATATTCTCTATCGTAGAAAAAAGTTAATGAGGCACTTCCTCCCAGACCACGTAGTACTCATGGTACTATGTTAGAAATGGTTCCGTTAAAGCAGCACTAATCAGTTTTTTGTTTTTTTGGTTTGTATGCTGAATATCACAAACACATACACTACCGTTCAAAAGTTTGGGGTCACCCAAACAATTTTGTGTTTTCCATGAAAAGTCACACTTATTCACCACCATACGTTGTGAAATGAATAGAAAATAGAGTCAAGA
>JAVQJL010019610.1:0-59210 GCA_036024295.1 Nannoperca obscura | reverse complement strand
ATATATATAAAAAGCCTTGGGCCTGGTGAGTGAAGGCTACAGAACAGCGAGCTACCACACAGAACGTAGGCAGGCAGGTGGCAGAGCTGAAGGGCAGACTGGGTTGACTAGGGCAGGGCCGAGCAGGCTGGCAGCGTTGGGGAAACAAGCCAGCTGAGCAAAGAGATAACCGGGCAGATGGATGGTCTGAAGCACAGGGAAACACAAAAACACAAGGAAGGATAATCATTAAATTAAGCAGACAATGATTTGTTACTACGATGGGAAACGGTACAATCTGGAGAAGAGTGGAAGGTTGAGCCAGGTATTTGGGTACCCCGAGATGATAATTGGATAAGCTACAGCTGTGCTGAGAACTGGCGGGAAGGAGCTTGCCGGCCCTGCCCAGGCACAGACATACAACACATAGAAACACCAAACCGGAGACAAACAGAAACACAGGGAGACAGTAAAGCCAGGAAAACACAAGGGAAGTGGAGTGAAACCGCTCTAATCATAACAAACTTGCTTTGATTTTGTTTGAAATCAGAGATTCCACCATTGACTAATTAGTTTGTGAAACTTCAAGATAGAGACTTGACTCCAAATCCTAAAGGGATATTGCACATCAAACTCAGTTTAACTCAAAGTTTAAAAGCAAACTCCAGTTATGCCCTTGGCATCAAGGGCCAGAATTTCTAACAAAACCTTTCCTCTCTCCTAACAGTCTCCATTGAAGACATTGATTCAGTGCGCCTTGGCCGTCAATCTGAGGGGCTTAATAAATACACCAATCCCAATGTTGAAGAGCAGTGCTTTTCCATCATCTTCAAGGACCAGAAGAAAAATCTTGACCTGATGGCAGCCAGTGAGGCAGAGGCAAAACAGTGGTTCACCGGCCTGGAGAAGGTCATCACCAACATGCACAAGCTCAGCCCCCAGCAGAAGAGTGAGCAGTATCCTTGACAAAGTCTGTAATTGGTAAATGTGTTTATATACATGCTTCTCAAAAGTTTATTTCTGTTGACTCTTGAAAGAAGACATTTCTAAGTGTTTTTTATAATCCCAGATTTGTTGTTTTGTTTTTTTATTAGTCAAAATATGTTGCCAAATCTGAAAGAGTGCTTGGATTGAGTACTTGGCTAGAATATGTGTAAACCAAGTCCTTACATCTAAATGCCAGTTGGATCATCAGCTGCATGCGGAAAGCAGACAAGAATTCGGACAACATGATGAATCTGAAAGAGGTGAAGCACTTTCTGCGACAGATCAACGTTGAAGTGAGCGACTCTTACGCAGAGGATATTTTTAAGGTGAGTCTCTCCAAAAATTCAGCAATGAGCCTTTGTATCTGTATTTGAAGGTCTATATCCATCACGATTACCTCATCATGTCTCATGTTGCATAGAAATGTGACACGTCCAATTCTGGCACCCTGGAGGGCTCAGAGATCAAGCTTTTCTACGACATGTTGACGCAACGGGAGGAGATAAATGTGATTTATGGGAAATACGCTAAAACAGAGGGTCAGATGAGTGCCGAAGACCTGCAGAACTTCTTGTTGAATGAGCAGAGGGAGCAGGTGTCCATGGAGGACACTCTCAAGCTGATTGAAAACAACGAGGTGGATGCGACAGGTAGGGTCAACTCGGAAACAGAATAATTATTCTTTTGAGGTTTTACACAACACTACACATTACTGAGTGACACAGGGCTTCAACTTTGTCCTGTAGTTCACATTCCTCATATCATATTCATCGTGTCTGTCTGTCCTCTGTCCACCAGCAAAGCAGAAGAAGTGCTTCACCAAAGATGGCTTCCTGATGTACATGCAACAGGAGTGCTTCATCTTCAATCCGACCCATAAACCCCTGTATCAGGACATGCACCAGCCCCTCAACCATTACTACATCTCCTCCTCACACAACACATACCTCATGGAAGACCAAGTCAAAGGACCCAGCAGCACAGAAGCCTACATAAAGTAACTACTCTTACTAACGCACTGTACATAACAATATCAGCTGAAGGGATCTAGAGCCAGAACATTTTCAGGAACCAAACTTAAGAACTAAACCAGGAAATAAAAGTACTTTATGCACGTTCTTGTTTGCATTTCCATTGCATCTAAACAACTTAGAGATTTAAGCAAATTACACCAATAGAAGATTTTTTTATGCAATTTTTTTTATGGTGTGCAATGGGTGAGAGACTGAACATTCCTCGCACCTGATTTCTGTTTCTTTTTTGTTTGACCCAATACACATCTGCATTGAAATTAGCAGCAAATAAAGTAAATTTTCTCCTGCTCGCTCGTCTTTTTATACGAGTAGTAAATGAGTTAACTCCGTAATCTTGTAATCTAAAAAAAATTTCATTACCAGAAAGTCGAATCCAAAGTCTAGTGGCAACCAGTATCTAATTCCAGTCAGACTGAATAATGCACACAAGTTGTAGCAGTCTCGTGGCTCAACCCAAATAGTTCCTAGGCCTTCAAAAAGTACTGGCTTGGAAGAAGGGACTTTTTAGAAGGCAGGAACTAAATCTGACACTAGTTTCCTTTGGTTAAAATGCAAGTTCCTGGAAACATTTCTGTGATGTAAAAATGGGCAGGAGTGACCCCAGGGCTGTGCAGGTTTACATGAAGGTTTTCTGTCCTTGCAGAGCACTGATGAAGAGCTGTCGCTGTGTGGAACTGGACTGTTGGGATGGACCTAATGGTGAGCCTATTATTTACCACGGCCACATGCTCACATCCAAAGTGCTCTTCAAAGATGTCATCAAAGCCATCAAAGAATATGCCTTCAAAGTATGTGAGATATTGTATGACCTTTTGGACAGGATGCTAATGTTGATGATTGCAGTTCATTTCCATTCCTGTTGTTCCCGTTCTTACAGTTATGTAGAGTCTGAGCTTCACCTTCACTGAATGATTGTTTCTTTTGTTTTTCCAGACGTCTGAGTACCCAGTGATTCTGTCCCTGGAGAACCACTGCAGCGTGGACCAACAGAAGGTCATGGCCAATTACATGATCTCCATCCTGGGTAACGCTTTGCTCAGAAAGCCTCTGGGCGAAACCATGCCCACCAACTTCCCATCACCTGAGGTGTGTGGCCTTTCACCTCAGCTCGCTGATTCATGTTACGTAACATTCGGTCTTAAGAGCGTTGCTGTGAATACCCTGTTAAATTATCACCAAAGGAAGATCACACCTTAAAATTCAAAGTTAATGAACCACTGCCGGATTTGTTCACTTTCCTGTTTACTTTAACTTGACTATTAGATTTGTCTGGGAAAGGACTACCACATAATCAAACAGCATCACTGTCAAGCCTGCTCTTCCTCCACGTGCTGATAATATTGGTACACAAGACCTAAGCTTTGCCACTTTATTAGCTTGTCTTAGTGAGCACTTAGAGAGCTGTTGTATATTAAGTAATAAGTTGTTACATGATTTGTCGACGTGAGGCTCTGCAGTGTGTGAGACAACACCTTGTTTGATTGCGGTTGTTGGCCAGTGTCTTTTAAAAGGCTTTTGGCCTTTTCTGGCCTTTCTTTTTTTTCCTATCTTTTGTTACTCTCTTTTCTGTTTTCCTCATTTTACCCGTGTCTTTTCTACTTTAAACCTTATAATATCTTTGAAAGTAAAAACATCTATGACTCTCAGATGAACTGAAGACATTTCTCATTATTGGGTGAGACATATAAAGAGTGGATGAGCACATCAAATCATCTTTCAGTGACATTCCCCAGTGCTTGTGGGCAGCCCGGTTCAAATGTAGCACCCATGGGATGAATGCCTGTGGCGTTGTCAGCGTCAAAATTAAAATGTAATTAGGCATTACACAAACTTTCCCTTTCTTTCATTGGCTGTTGAGAGGGTGGGACTAGCAGTCACCACTTACAAATGCTTTTTGCCATTGAAAAATAACAATATGCTTCCCCTTAATTTAGCAACTACACATTACTGAACAGTACGTCTCTCAAGTTTTATTTTGATAAATTACATAACACATAAAAACAAGTTTTGTCTGTTTCCGTGCAGGAGCTGAAGGGCAGGTTCCTCATCAAGGGAAAGCGGTTAAACAAACTGGATGCTGCCTTCCTCAATAACAGCACCGTAGAAGAAGGCGCTGTGTCTGAGGAGGACGAGGCTTCAGAATGTAAGGAGAATGGCCAAAAAATCAAATCAAAGGTGTGTCAGTGGCTTTTTTCTCATTTGTAATACATCTAATAAAAAAATAATAAAAATGTTTTATACTTTGTTCTTCATTTTCTTTGAATGGGCTGAACAAAACTGATTCACTATCCCGTTTCCTTTTAGAAATCAAAAATCAGTCTCGCCAAACAGCTCTCAGATATCGTCATCTACTGCAAGAGTGTCCGCTTTAATGGCTTTGAACACTCGAAGGAAAACCAGGCCTTCTATGAGATGGCATCCCTGAAGGAGAGTAAAGCTTTCCACCTGGCTGATACTTCAGGTAAATGTGGCATTTTACTAACCTTACCGACATGTTCCAGGTTGAAAATGAACTTGATTTCTCTACAGCAAAGTAGGAACGTTGTGTTGTAGAGTGTTTATGCATTGGTGTTATAATGTGTTCTCGTAGCTACTGCCTTCATCCATCACAACGTGGACAAACTCACTAGGATCTATCCAGCTGGCTCCAGAGTGGACTCCTCTAACTATAACCCCGTGCCCATGTGGAACGTTGGCTGCCAGATAGGTACAGTTACTGCATGCAGAATATCCAGGAAATCAGTATATTAAGTGTAACTCTTATATTAAGAATAAGGTTTCACTCTCTCTGATTTGGTTTTTAAGTGGCGTTGAACTTCCAGACTCCAGCCAAGGAGATGCACATAAACCAGGGTCGGTTTCTGCCCAATGGTCTTTGTGGGTACATCCTGAAACCTGAATTTCAGAGAAGCCTCTCGTCTCAGTTTGATCCCAACACACTTCGCAATGGGCCCTGGCTAAAGAAGAAGACCTTTCATGTCATGGTGAGAGTTACTTGTGGTTAAACCTGAAAGATCTCAAGTTAAGGCCTTTACACAAATCGGGAATGTAGCGAATAAACACACGAACAGGTGAAATACTCGCCTGCTACTACACTACTTCACTATCATGCGTCCGTCCAGTGGTGCTGCTCCACGTGTGGTCCTTAAGGTCATTGTCTTTATAATTAGTGTGTCCTTTGTCATATAATACAGGGTATTGGAAAACACAAACAATCACCAGCTCCGGAGTTGTCATGTGGGTCATGTGACGCACAATACAATTGGTTGATGCTTGTGTTTGTCATGCTTTCGAACCAAAAAATCTAAACTCGTTCTAAAAAACACAATTACGTCACTTTTTCACTGTTCGATTTCTGTGTGAATGTACTTGTGACTAAAACAACTGTTCTTGAACAACATTCAAGTTTTGGTATTTGAATTTGCACATTTCATGTTGTAGACAAGATATGTTGTTTTTAGTTTTTGTCGTGTTTGTGTTTCGTGTCCCAATACAAAAGGTGATCTCAGCTCAGCAGTTACCTAAAGTCAACAAGGACAAACACCACTCTATCGTTGACCCTCTGGTGAGAGTGGAGATCTTTGGTGTCCCAGCAGACAACGCCAGCAAGGAGACACACTACATTGACAACAATGGTGAACATAAAACACAGATATGGACACACGTTCAGTTTTCACATGCTTTGGAAGAAAATAAATATTTATATTGGTAAGTTGCACAAACTCAACAATAACCCGTCCCTGCAGGGTTCAACCCAATGTGGAATCAGAGTTTCCAGTTTGACATCCACGTCCCAGAGCTGGCCATAGTGCGATTTATGGTGGAGGACTATGACACAACATCCCATAATGATTTCATCGGGCAGTACTGTCTACCGCTCACCAGCGTACAGAGCGGTAAGAAAGTCCCACACAAACATGCATGACTCACTGAACTGAAGAAAACACGATGAAACAATTCTTCACGCCCAGATGTTAGCAAGACATTGAACTAAGATCTGGGAGGGTGATCAGTGAATTATTGTACCATCACATGGTGGAGTTTACAGTCACAACTACAAGTTAATCCTAGACTACAATGACTGAAATATCAAGATGTTAAACTATTTGATAGATAATAATTATGCAGTTGTTAAGACACAATATCCCGGACTCTCTGGTTTTAAAGTTTCAAAGTCTTTCTTCATAGTTAAGCATTTACACTTTAACTTCAAAACTGCATTTAAGAGCAAACATCTGATTTCAGGATTAAAAATGTGTCCTCCTCCCCCGATTTAAAAGTACAAGACCTCAGGATTTTCGTGTGACAAGAGTTGCTGACAACTTAATGTGTCATATTAAGTCATATAATGTGTTGTGAATCATATGGCTTCAGTTTTTTTTTGTTCCATCTGTTTGCCATATAATTGCACAAAGTGGGTTTGACTCTTATTTGCTGACAGAGGTTAAACTCACTTCTGTTTTTTTCCCCAGGCTATCGCCACATCCCGCTGCTCAATAAGAGAGGCAACGCCATCTCCTCTGCCGGACTGTTTGTGCATATCATGCTCATCGACGCCGAGTAGGCTCGTGTTTTGGAAAACCTTCAAGCCAGCCGCAGCCTTCTGTTGCTGAAAACTCTAAAAACAATTAGTCCAGTTTTATAGATACATTTTATAACTCTGATCAAATACTTTAACAGATGTTTCAAGGGGGGAAAAACATGTGTCATCGACCAAGCTGCAAGTGCTGACTCGTCGTTGTCTCTGTAACACTTTCTTGTCATTGTAGAATTTTAGCTTTTTTAAAAACATTTGGTTGAGAGCTGTGTGAATGAAAATGTGAATGAAAAAGCAGTGAATTAAAGTCATTTAACTGTATTTGCCATGTTGGGGAGAGGTACAACATTTGTAAGTGAGGTGTGAATTCCAGCTGAAGGCATATCGGCTGTGTCATTTCTGAAGAGTATTTAATTTTTTAACGTTTTTTTTAAGGCTTTATATTTCCCTGCAGGGTCATATGAATCGGGATTACACTCATGGACACAATGTATTTGTCAAGCAGCACAACAAGCAGTTAACTGTGTCTGTGTTTTACAGAGTTTACAGAGTAGAACAAGCCTTGATTTGCCTTTTTGATGTCGGTCATTGAAGTGTGTAGCAACAGTACGTATGGCAACAGTAGGGTGTTTTGCGTGTCCTTGTTCAGGTGTCTGTTCATTTTGAATGCACTGTCCTGCAGAGACTATTGCTCCAGAATGATTCTTCAATGTTATTTTTTTTTTTTTTTCAACAGACTTAAAATGCTTTTTAACTTTTGTTTGACTATTCAAATGAGCATATCAATAAATTAAGTGTATCGTGTAAGAATCTGCTCTAAACATATTGAACCTTAATTACACATATCAAGTTTTTTACGCCAAATAAATACAAGATTTTTTAAAAATCATACTTTATTTTTCGTCATTTGATGCACAGCAGTTTTTCTGTGACAAACTCATGACTGTTAGGGCTTTTGTAATGTTACTTTGTATTGGCTCTCAAATAAAACCAGCAGATTACCTGATTAAAGGTGTTGTGTGTTTATTCTTACATATAAATGATTCAGCCATGGTGACAGTAATATTCTGAGAAACTCAATCACGGTACGATCAGCATAAAACATTGAAAAATACAGATAAATATAAAGCATAACAACTGAAAATAATTTAAAGTGTAGGTCATTTTCTTTGATCACAATCACTGTAATATGCTAATTCTAGTCAAAATGTTTAATCACTATAGCTTGAACATGGTTAAAAATATCCTCAGAAGTATTTTCAGGTGACAAGATTAAGATCTCTACCAATCCTGTCTCAACAACAGATAAAATGCTGCCTTAGTTTGTTATACAATAAGTTTCACTGAAAAACAGTAAAACAGGTTTGACAACATTTTTGGATAATCCGACAACGTTTCTCAGAAAAGCCCTGCCTTTTTCTTCAAGTCGGCCTGCCTCCATTTAGGCAGGCGCTTGAAGTCTGAGCGATTTGTGCCAAGCAGGTTCTCAAAATCCACATCGGACAGGTAGTCCTGAAATCAGAGCACAGGGGAGGACAGAAAACGGTTAGGCTGACCTCTTCTGTTCAGGCTGTGTTATTACATCAGGATACACACTAATTACAACATGTTTAGCGCGTCCCACTGAATCACAGTCATCCTTGCAGCCATGGAGGATTATGAGACAATGGGGTCCTTGGCACAGACGTCACTCCTTCTACACCCAGACTGAAAGAAATGCCAAAAACTACACAGACGCAGTGTCTCTTTGTAGTCATTTTGTATCTCATTGTAGTTCTTTTGTGTCTCTTTGTAGTCATTTTGTATCTTATTGTAGTTCTTTTGTGTCTCTTTGTAGTCGTTTTGCATCTCTTTGTAGTCATGTTGCGTCTCTATGTAGTAGTTTTGTGCCTGCTTCAGTGATACTCCACATGTGAACCTGAACCCTCAATTGCTGCTGTTTAGTTGAAAAACTGCACCCTTCTGTAATTTAATGAAACTACTACTATTTTTATAAAATATAACTGTATTTTATATATTTTTAATTATATATTGTAATACTGTATGCAGGGAAAAAAACTCAAGTACAAATATTGGATTGGATTTGGCAGATATTCAATATTAAAAGACCAGCATCAGTAGCAAAAACCATAGTCAGGACATCCCTCCTTTTAAGTGAGCGCTGTGACTTTCCAACAAGAAGGCATTTTCTCTAAGCCATCCATGGTAACAGCATTCATTGTTTGGCTGCACCCACCTCTCTCTGGCTGGGGTCCACTCCCTGTGGCAGCTCACTGGTAGACTTGTTGATGAGGAGCTCTGGGTCCAGGTACATCCCAGAGCCTCCAGCAGAGGGGGACACGGTGCCACCAGCTGGGGATGATGGCACAAAGCTAGAGGAGGGGGGCAGGGTCATGGACGCAGAGGACTGGGCTCTCTGGGTAGAGGGGCTGGTGGGAGTAGAGGGTCTGGGGGACAGATCACCTCCGTGGACCCTGTAAGCTGGAGGGGAGTTCATGGGGCCTCCTGGAGCCCTGTAGCCACCCCCACCAATCCCAACAGGACTCTTATTGAAAAAATTCGAGTTGTTCACAGCCTGCAGACAGAGGACACGGGTGAGTGAATATTTGGAGGATTTTGACATGGCATTTGGGGGGAAACATTCACTGATTAGGGACACTATCGTGTATCACATTAGAGACATTAGGAGTTATTCCATTTGGGATATTAGTGCATTTAGTCAATTAGTGTTAGGATTAGTGTCAGTCAATCACTTACTACATTGATCTGTGACAGAGATTCTGCATCACTCAGCTTTTTTTTCATCTCCTCATAGGAGTTGCCTCCCTGTTGAAAAGATCAAGTGAGCCAGGACTGAAAATTAGTAAGCATGCAGGGCTGTTTTCATCTCCAAACAATACATACAATCATCCACACGTGACTGTGAAATGATTAGTTCGCACAAGATCATTCAAAGCATTCACGTGATATTTGTGTCTCTTTTCCATAATCAACGTTGGTGTAATGGAAACATTCATAACAGTGATTTGTGATGTCTTAACCATGCAGCATTATTGCATTAAAAGCAGTCTAGTGCCTCTGACGGAGATCAAAGAGAGCCTGTAACACACTCACGCTCCACTTATGAGGATCCCACGCATTGAACCAGCCAGTGAAGGTGGGAGGTTCGTAACCCTGTTTGACAAAGATGGTGGGTGTGTCGGGGTCGCGGCCTGCTGGGTGGGTCCTCAGGTACTCCTGCGCACAGTTCCACGCCTCCTTGGTCTCATATTGGTTGGCTAAGCTTCCAACCCACAAGAAAATCTGCGGTGGAGAAAGAAGAAAAGGAGACTTAAATCCCTAGTCTATTTAATCAAGTACTACACTTAATGTAAGTACAGTTTTGAGGTATTGATACTTTACTTGAGTATTTCCATTTTATCATTCTACTTCTTACTTTCTACTCCACTACATTTGTCTGACAGTTATAATTACAGGCACTTTGGGCTATTTTGCACATTATTTTTAATAGAAAACACGTGATACGCTTATAAAACATGATGCATTGTCCGCTGAATAAATAGTCTTCCTCTTATCATGTCACTGCACCTACTGCACAAAATAAGGCTGGTTTTAGCAAATTAAACAGCCCAACACTTTATAAAGCCAGGAGACGGTTAGCTTAGTTTAGCACACAGACTGAAAGCTCACCAAAAAACACATTTTGTTTGCGTACAAAAACTGAACAAACAACATTTGCATTTTTTTTGTAGCTTGGACAGAGCCAGGTTAGCTGTTTCCATGTTAGCATGTCTTTAGGCTAACATTAAGATAACCGGCTGCTGGCTGAAGACTTGTATCCATGTATTTCCCAACTATTCCTTTAACTGCTTCATTTTACTCTCCCTCCAAGACAACATCTCACATACAAACAACTTACATTTTCAGAATCGGAAATACTTTATTAATCCCAGAAGGGAAATTGTTTTTTGATACAGTTGCAGTGCTCAATAGAAGTTATTGAAGAAAAAAACAATAATAATAATAAACAGTAGAATATAAACAAAGATACAAATTCCATTTCACCCAAGTTAATGAATTGCATAAGAGGATTGATGGAGTTATTGCACTATTAGAGTCCAGTGTTCTCCTCCACCCCCTCATTGTCTGTCAAAGTGAGGAGTTGTATAGTCTGATGGCCACAGGCAGGAAGGATTTCCTGTGGCGCCCAGTAATGCATTTAGGAAGGAAAGACATGTGAACCTTTTTACAGTGTTTGCACATGAAACTTTCACTGTGACTGAGCAAACTTACATTTGCGTCATAAATATTTATCCTTTTTATTTGTCTTTTTTACAGTTGTGTTCAATTCCCAGTTGCCAGGACTGGGCAGAGGATGTAGCCTATTTCTGCATCTACAGACATCGACCTAATGGTCATTTGACCTCTCACCTCCTCCCAGGTGTCCAGCAACATGACATCCTCCTCGTCCAGGTCACTCTGGGCGAAGTCATCCACCTCGGTCATCCTAAACTGGCCCGTCTGATTGGAGCACTCGAACAGCCGGGGACTGTGAGGAGGCTCCTCCCTCTGCAGTCTGAAGCAACACAGAGCTTGCTGTCATTATACATGCATAATCTGCTGTGTGTGTGTGTGTGTGTGTGTGTGTGTGTGTGTGTGTGTGTGTGTTTCTCTGACTGAGGTCCGACCACGGCTCTGAAATATCAACAGCCTAACTGTGCTGTGTATTGATAAATCCATGGTGCTGTCTGTGGTGCTGAAGTAGCAGACAGATTTGTATATGCACCTTAGTCTTTAAATGATATACTATAAATACTCAGTTCTAAACTATATTGTAGCCTATATACTGTATAGAGTAGTGTTACCTTCATGATCAAAGTGACAAGTAGCAACGAGCGTTCCCAGAAGACTGAGAGGATCATAGTATTCCTATTATATTTCTATAGCCATTCAGTGGCGACTGTGCTGCTGAAAATACACCCCAGACCAACCACCTCTGTAACAAAATATTTAAGGGGAAGATGTGACTACAGATAATTGTTTTGATTATAGCTGTTGGTGTAACTTGGGAGTGGAGCATGTAATGTGAGATTAAATTAACCTACACTGATCGCACTCAGCTGCTACAGTTTCATAAATCAAGGTCAAGTTTATACTGTCAAATCTAAGTGTTTTGAAATATAAGCATTAGTGGGGGCAGAGGGGTGCTCCTATCGGGCGGGGCAGGGGGGGGGATCCCTATTATAAATGAACAAATCACTGACTGGGTGCAGCCTATATTTCTTTGGCTTCAGCTGACATTGGGCACATTCCACATGACCTTGATATAAAAATAATCCATGCAGATTTAAATGTAAGCTTATTAATGTTTCAAAAAATGATTAAAGAGCCTTGTCGACGGGATTTGGTGACAAATCCTTGTTCACGGGTTATTGTAATTTTTTGATTTTTCTTTAATATAATACAGAGTAAAACGTAAAACAATTAACATCTGGCTGTCAGTGTCAGTGTCACTGAGCAAGAAACCGAACCAGCTGCAGATGAGCCTAAGTCAAATTTCTCCTGAGATTACAATAATATCACAAAGATAATGTGTTTACCTCTTGTCACTGGCATAGGGAGCCTTTCCTCCCAAAGCTACCCAGAATTCAGCTGGCTCCTGGCCCTCCATCACCACTTGCTTGTCCTGCTTGGACAGCACATCAGACATCCCTCTCCCCATCACCCTCTCATCCCCGCTGCAGCCCTGGAGACACACAGAGGCCGACATCAAACAAACACGGATTTGTGTGAAAATGCAAACATGCAAACTCAAATGAACATTTTCACGTCAGCCTTTTGCGGCTCCATAACAAAGCTCATACCTTTCCATACCACAGGTAGCATATCTGGTCAGTCTTCAGCAGGAAAACATCGTTGGTGTTGAGAGACGAGGCCCTCGCCAGCACTTCGGTGGCCTTGGTGTTCAGCTCATTAGTCCCTCTCACCTGGAAGAGCCTGGCACCTCCGTCAGGACTGACCACACCAGCTCTGCCTGTTCCACCCTAAAGACACAGCACATATGAAAAATAATCAGCTCATTACCAGAAATCACTTCATTTGCAACTTGTTCTAATATAACTAGTGTTTATTGTGCATTATTCTGATTAATGTCTTTATGGTGTTTTTCCCCTTGAGAAATAAAACATGTTCTTATTGTATTGCAGTAATAATTCCTCCAGCCTTTTACTACAATTGCACACACAAAGAAAATCGCACCTCGAAGATGATAAGTTTGCCCTTGAAAATAGCCAGGAAGTGGCGAGGCTCCTTTCCCATGACCACCCTGACCTGGACCGGGGATCCATTGTACTTGTTATCAATATTGACAGCCTGGTAGGCGCAAGCTGTGATCTCATCTTTAGTGGCATGACAGCCCTGTGGAAAGACAGACAAGTTAGATAAGAAAAAGTTAATAGCAGTTTTTTAAAATTACCATAGACAGAAAGAGAGCTAAAAAAACAAGGAAAATATTCCTTCTGTGATGACACTGACCTGCCACATGTAGAGTATGTATTGCTGCTGGTTTGATATTAGATACGTGTACAGCACCAAGTAGCAGTCTCCTCCATAAAACTGTCCATAAGTACTTGGATTAACTTCGGCCAGCTCCAACTTCTCAATACGCCACACCTGACAAGGACAAGAAAATGAGTATTAGCACAGTCATTGAAGTTATTTTGTGTGTATTTTGGTGTGGGACAATGTTGTTGTATTATTTTCCTCACCTTAACATCTCCGGAGGCGTCATCCACCATGCGCTGCTCTGCTGCCAGTTCAGGGCGCGCGTGGAGCTCCATCACATCAAACTTTACTTGGCCTACCTTTGCTGTATGGAAACCCAAAGTGTTCAGGATTAGAAGTAAATAATGAATTATATGCAAACAAAGTACATGATCTAATCATGAAATTGTAAAATAATGCCCCAAATTTTGAAAATAAAAAAACAACTATGAAAATGACCCACAAAAAGGAATTTTATTCTGAAAAGAAGCAGAATGAAAAAATGATAATGATCTAAGTTTAAAACATTCAGCATGTTATTTTAAAATTTCATGCTTATTAGTTGCACACTTGCTTGACCAAGCCAAACAGTCTTTAGTGTATTAGAACATTTACATATCATTCATTCATATATACATACATATTTATTACCTATCTTTCCTATGCTGTAGGTGGTACCAAGACCCTGAGTTTGCCCTTTATCTCTCCAGGATTTGAACAAGTGCTTGAACATTGCTGACTCTCCTCCCTCGACCATCACCTCCACGCTGGTGCTGGATGGGTAGTTCTTGGCTTTGATGTAGCCCTGGTGGAAGGGACGGGTGGAGTAACTTTCATGACTTTGGTAGATTCTCTGGCTTGTGTTCATTTAGTTATTTAGTAAACTCACCACTGCCCTGTTGAGGGCTTCTCGTCGCTCTTCCGTGGAGGACTGTTTGCCTTTCCACACCATCACAGAGGAGCCTCTCTGGTCTGCGATGTAACAGTCCTGACAGAGAGAGAAAAAGAAACAATGAACAACGAGGCAGGACTCATTTTCTATAATAACTGTGTCTGAGAAACATGTTTGGAGGATTACAGAGGAGTGCAGCAGGTCTTGCGTTAGAGGCTGCGTGGCCACTTCTTGAACCACTAGATTCCCGCTGTTTTCAAAAACACTGAGGAGAAACGCAAGGAAAATGAACGTGTGATTTTATTATATGGGCTAAATGTTCCCAACATGCTGCAGCAATGATGCAACAGATCAAGAAAAAAAACAGTCCTTACTGGTAGAGTCTGACGCTGGAGTTCTGCACCTGGTCAGGTTTGTCGTTGTCAGGAATGGCCTCCCTGAGCGGCCCGCTCCTTTGGCCAAGCACCGCCGTCATGACTTTCATGAGCTCTGGGGAGGCCCGCTCGTCCCCCCCCTCCACAACACCGATCTGAGCTCGGCCTCCTCTCTCCCTGTCCCGGATGTCCTGAGCCAACAGGACTGCCTGCAGAGAAAGGAGAAGATACGAGGTGTTTACAAATCTGGCTCAAATATGTGTTGAATAATTAAGCTCTGTATTTTTGACAGTGAAAATGCACTTAAGAAACACAGCATAAAGTGCATGCTCTTTTTGGATAGGAAACCGACATTTCTGACAGCAATCAACATTAGTTGTTACAGACTTTGAAGGCTTTAAGATGGAAAGACTTTCTTTCTGACACTGAGAAATGAACTACAAATAAAAAGATGGGCAAATGAAATCAGTTCTTGGTTTGCCTTTTCCATCTTCATCTTCACTTCTTTCCACCTTTTCTGTGTGTATGCTTTGCATTTCATGAATATTTATAGGCATACTACTTTGAGCTAAATAAAGCTACATACAGTTCCTAACTGACGGTGGATATGATGGTGCCTGGTAACAATATTCACGTTTATATACACAAGTGGAAATGCCTTTTTTATTTGTGTCCATGCGATTCTTTTGCAAGGGTGGGAAGTAACTGCACATTGTCAGGTATTGTTCTGTTCTTGAGTATTTCTATTTCATGCTACTTTAAACTTCTACTCTGCTAGACAGCTATTTTCACTAGTTACTTTGCAGGTTCAGAATTTACATGCAAATCGTTTCCTAAAATAAGATGATTCTTTATACGTTTATATATATTTATATCAAAAATAGTAATCCCTTTGACATTTGAAGTATATTTTGTTGGTTATGCTTTTGTACTTTTGTAATGTGATGTAAAATTGTGAATGCAGGGATTTAACTTGTACTGGAGTATTTTTACACATTGGAATTCACATTTTTGTACTTCTTCCACAACTGCTCTTTGAAAACCAATCAGAGTGGAGAGGGTTACCTTGAGCTTCTCTCTCCTGTTGCTCTGGGGGCCGTTCCACTGCACTATGGCTTTCCCCATATCCAGCAGGAATATATCTCCATTGTTAAAGCTGTTCCATGACACCTCCACCTGCACACATGCACACAGACCTTAACATGATGGAGAGGTATCAAATCGTTTCCCTTTATTCAAATGGGCAGCACAGGCTGTCATGATGCTAATGAAAAAATCATTCTGAGGAACAAATGTTGTTAACATAGCGGCATATTAATTAAACACACACAGTCTAGCACTCCTCAGGCAATTAACACCCACTTTGACAGCTATGACAACAAGCAAGGTATAATTTGTCTAAGAGGGAACGCCAACACCCCGTGTAGCGTGGCTGTGTGAACCATGTGATAGCTCCGGTGGGAGGCACTGGGCAGGCAGCATTAATCCTTGTCACAGCCCTTTATATTCCACTCCGCATACCTCTCTCGCTGTGACGTGCTTCCTCCCTTTGACGTGCAGCAGGCGCAGGACGTTGTAGACGTTTGGGTCAACGTGGTGAAAACCTGAGGCCACTCCACCCTTCTTGTAGCTGTGGAAAGATCAGTCTACATTACCAAAGTTCAAGTGTAATAAAACAGCTACAACAGACTGGAAGCAGGAGGAGTGCAAAAGCAAATTAAAGCATTTCCTGTTTTGTTCATTTTAAATATTCCCTCAATGTTAAATATCCAGGAAGCAACAACAACACAATGAGAAAGTCGGAGGTTACTGACCTGGGCGGGAGAGAAACAGGGTTTTTCTTCAACAAAACAAGTGTAATTTGGGTCATAATGATTTCATGCAGAGGGATTACTGTTGTAAGCCATGTCTCAGGAAGATTACAGTATAAGTGTGTGTGTGTGTGTGTGTGTGTGTGTGTGTGTGTAACTGCTTTTTATTTGGTCACCTCCCCCTTGCAGTCCACATACCAGTTCATTTCTTCAACTCACATGAGGCCATTTTTGAAGTAGCTCCTGAACCGTGGCGACTCATTGCCCTGCACCTCCCTGTGCTGGACCGGACTCCCACCCAGGTACTCGTCCAGCTGGGTGACGTAGATGGCTGCTGCACCTTGCTCATCCTGAGAGGAGGAGTTTCCTATCCAGTAGTGCAAGTCAGTCGACTGGCCTGAGCCCTTGTTCTCGCTTATCTGGTGAAAAAAACATTGAAAGACAGGCAGATAGAAGACTCGCACTTGCACACATGCCATCAAGGCACGCATAAATCACATGCCTTCATTAACGTTCAGCCTCACCGCAGCCTCTTGGGAAATCAGCCAATATTGTACTCACATACAGAACAATGTAACAGTCTCCCTCAAATAAGTTACCAAAGCCTTGGGCTGGAACAGGGACCATTTGCATGCTCTGAAGAAGGAAACAATTGTGTTAACAAACATTTTAAATATTATCTAGCATGCCACACCCTAGTTAAAGTGCAGCAGCGGGACCAGTAATGTACATACACAAACAGTAATGTGAGTTGCATGATATTTGTTTAAGGGCTTACTTACATTGATGGTCCATATCTGCAGGCCTGGCTTTCGGCTGACATTTCTAAAAGCGTCTTGTTTGTCATCATTCATCATTCTGCTGAACTGAAACAAACACAGATGTAAGGCAGGAAACAGTGATGTTTTTAACTTGCATTGAACACTGTGCAAACATACATACAGGTGCTTGATTTATGCAATAAGACAGGTTTTAGGTTGGTGGGATGTGTAAGGAAAAGTTAGCAAAACACAGACAAGTAGAGAAACTATAAACATTTTAATGAAAATTATGGTCAATGGTGGAATGCAACTTTTAATGCACTGCAATGACCATTGCTTTGCAGATTAAGATTTTACATACAGGACATATGATGCGCTTATAAAATGTGTAGTTACAGTTACATAATATATAATAATAACATCCACTTAATAACATCTGCAAGTACTTTTACTTTTGATACTTTAAGACTTTTAGATTTCAAATGCAATGCTTTTATTTTTACACAACAGTACTATATTATAACCTTTTAAGTTGATATGGTGAACACCTGATAAATGTAATATTCAGATTCAAATGTATATATTTTAGCTTTGATTTTGGTCTCCACCAACTCCTGAGGGAAATATTTGGCTGATTAGCCTCTAAATGCTCCACTATGTTAAGTTTCATAACTTTGTCTGCTGTTTAGTGCTGGGCAGACACTGTACAGTGGGTTTTTACCCCGTTTTTACTAAAACCACGGTTACCTGCTGAAAGACATGAGAGTGAACCAAAACAATAAAGTCGCAGACCAGAAAACCAAAGCAATAAGCTGGAAAACTGAAATACTCAGTAGCGATGACAATTTGAACACTTTGAGAAGATTTGTATACTTCTTCCACCACTGCTTCTGGTGAAACATGAATAAATATGTTAGAACCTAAAGTAGTACGTTAGAAAACACATATTCAATTGCAACTCCTTCAAAGTACTTAATATTGCATTTTTGAATACTCATCCTCCCCAGCACACATCCTTATGAGTTTCTTATCATTTCACTGGGAACAGATGTCTCTAAAATGACACCATTTCAAAAGATTGGATCTCTGACAGCAAAACACTTCTTATCCCCCTAATGAGTGTCAGCTCGGCGCCATAGCAACATACAAGTTCTGCAATCAGCTGTGCTTAAACAGCCTCTTGACTCAGACAACAGCACTGAAAAGAAAACACACTGTATCACCAGCTGGGCCAAGAATATAGGCTTAGTGGTGACACGGCATATGGAAACGGGCTTGGTGGTGCAGGCAACATATCATGACTGCAAATACAGGATTCATCTATACCCAGTGTGATTGTCAGATAGGTGGAGGAACTGTAATTAAAGTTATTCTCTTACACTGCACGCTGCCCCAGAGTCAAATCTGTGCTGCAGGTATAGGAATAAAATGCCTCGCTGGGCAGTGATTGATGGAGTGGGTGGTGTAAGGTGAGGTGAGGTGAGGTAAGGCAGGTTAGCTGTACACTACCAGGATGTTAACCACACCTTGCATTAGTAATATCAAGGCTCTGGTATTCAGGTAATAAGATAAAGGGTTGACACATACAGAGCAAACAGAAAAAAGGGCTGAGATTTAAATTAAATAGTAGGGCTTGGGCTACGAAGGTGACGAAGACTGAGGAGGACTGACAGGCAAAGTCTCTCATACAGGAATGATTTCACAAATTACTTATAATACATCAAGAGTTGCAGTTCTATATGAAGCTTTAAAGCGAGACAATGTCAATAAAGAAGAACAGCAGCCACAGCAGCCAAAAGTAACAATTACTGGATAATAGAGTGATAAAAACAGCTAAACTCAATCTTAAGTTTGCTAACATTAGCCCCCATAAGCAATCAGTCATACCAGACCAAGTGAGGCAGTAGCATCTTCTGAGTGTATTACTGATTTTACTGCTTAACTCCTGAGTGTATTACTACTCGTGAACTTCCTTTTTCATTTCGAAGAGGTGCTATTTGTTCATTCAAAAGTTACAGTCTGACTTTGAAGCTTTACACTGAAAAGTTTGAAAAGTCTACTGAAAACTACCCAACTCTGAAATCAGTGTTTGCTTTCTCAAATCATTAACTTCTCAATCATTGTTATTCTTTGTGTACACATATCTTTGCTTTCAATTTGTCACTTTTTGCTGACACATATCAATCAGTGCAATGTCATAATTACACTTTATGTATAATCTTATATTATATGTCCTGCTCTGCTTGGTAAGTGCTGTTCTGTCATTTTAAGTATGTTTTTGTTGTGACCTACAGAGGAAATGCTTTAAGCTTTAAGCTTTAAGCTAACTGGCACAATATTTCAAAAGGTAATATTTACAATATCAAATGGGAATATTTGATGCTCAATATTGTACCATTCAAACTAATAAAATAAATATTAAAATGATAACAGTAATTGCCTGAGAAATGTTTCATTTTTAAAATTACATTCAAAGAGGCATCTTTTCTGTTGATAATAAACGTTCGTCATCTATTGACCGTTTTCTTTTGTTATCTGGACAAAAGTTCAGAGTCCACACCCATGGCTACTCCACATATGGATCTGTAACTGGACTAGGCTGCTGATCTTTCTGTAAAAAAACTGAAATGAATCCAAGCAAACCTACCATGCATTTAAAGAGAAAGATCACATTCTCAGCTGATGAATGAACCTCTTTTATAATCTAGTTAATGATCTAAATCAATTTCCAACAAGAGAAGAGAGCGATTATCTCTCTCCTCCACTCCACTTTAATTGATTTATTTTATTTAATTGACTTGATTAGTTGATTAAATGGCGTTGCTTATGGCCAGCTGTAGAAGACTTGGCTGTAATGGAAACTCCCTTTTTCTGAACGAAAAGCAAACAACCACTGTGCTCTGCAACCCGAAGCCCAATCAAAATACATGAAAAACCTAAACAAACAATTTCTTAAAATATAAAGTGAAGACCTGCGTCGCTTCCATGGCTGTGGCAGGAAAGACTGGTTCCACTTCAATTAACCTGCGGTGACCATTGACCCAGCATTCACAATGAGCTTTGTTAATGCTCTAAATGCATCAGGATGTGTTCATCTCCATTTAATATGAAATGATTTAGGTTTAACAACACCACATAAAGTATGTTTTAAAGAATCTTTTTCAGCAAATATGATAATAATGATTATACTTTGCAAAGTGCAGTGATTCAGATAAAGGAAAAATGATGGAGAGATGCTAGAAAAATGAAAAATAATCTAGGAAAATACGTCACCAAAATAAAAGTATGGATCTTACCTTGTGTTGTGTCTGGCGGAGGGAAGACCTGGATGTGTCCTACAAGTTGTGGAGGTAGATTAGAGAGATGTTGAATTTGTGTAATAAAGTATTACCGGCTTTACCGTGTGCAAGCTGGAGTGTCTGTGGCAGAGAGGGCTTGCTGTATTTGTCTCCACACCCAGATTTAAACACACCTGCAATTTCCTGTCTCAATATTTACAGTGCAACCACCTTAAATACGCCTCTTCCTACAGTATTTCTTCGGGTTCCCTTGAAAAAAGATGTTTTGATGCAGAGATTCTGGCTTGTTTTAAGGATGAAATAATGTCAAAAGTCAAGCTTCTTGAGAAAATCATCTACAATACATGAATTGAGATGGACTCGAGCCTCACTCGAGGTCATAGTTGTCCTTTAAGTAGCCAGCCAGAGTTGTGTTTATGTTTGGCTGAGCTCTCAGCAGCACAGCGAGCATTACAGGGGCCACTTGACACCAATTATTCATTTCACAACTGTTACAACTAGCAGATGGGGGAATTGGACTCAAGGAGCTCCGAGTGGTATTGGAAAGGAATCAGAGGCTTTCTGTGGCTAAATCCCTCATTCTGTGCCGACTCACACACAGACACACACACACACAGACACACACACACACACTCAAGCAGGAACGCTTGACATTATTGAAGGTTTACAGCTCTGGGCTTTGATCTCCCCACAGAGAAGGCACTGGCAGCTTGTGTTTACATTTGTTTGCTAAATGTGGAGATGCATTAACGCGCTGTATCCAAAGTGATTTGCACACTTTTTGAAGTAAAGGAAAGGGAAAGAGTCTTTGCAGAGGGTGGATGTTAATCCTTCAGTCAACACTGTTGTGTGCAAAGATACATCAGAAATAAATGGTGGGTGAGTTGCTTTTACAGCTGAGGATAACCTTAAAGCTGACGGATCACAAATCAAGGCTCTAGTGTTTCCCCACCAAAAGCATCAAACCCAGCTTCTGCAGTCAACCCCAAACATTCCCAAAGTGCGTGAACAACCTGTAAACTTCTTCTGTTGCACGTTGCAGTCGGAGCATGAATCATGGATGAGTCTCCCTGCTAATGTTTTCTGCTCAGGGATACATCTATTACACTTGTCTTTGTCTTATATAGTTCACACAATCCCTGCCAGGGAATCTGAAAACTGATTGTTACATAACTAACCTGGTTTTCTTGTTAACCAACAGCTTCAAGTCAGCAGGCTTAAGGTTCTCTTACCTTTGACCACGGCTTTTCATTATTAGATTGAATCCTGGACTCCATTATGAAAATATGATCATTCCAACAACGCAGTGAACGTCAATCCCCACATGTCTGAGGGGCAAGTGGAAAATTAGGAGAAAAAAACCCTTACAAGAGTTCTCTAGGCTTGAACAAAAGGCTCTGTAATGCCTAATCCACTGCTGCAATTAAAGTGGCTGCTACGTAAGCGGAAGCTAAAAGTTCACATCAAGTTCTCACATAAACGGAGCTCCTCTTGGTTGCACATTAACCAGTTTATAACCATAATATTAATGCACCTGCAGATCATTTAACCCTGCATATCAATGGAGCTTGAGCCTTTGTCAAAGAAGTCAGAAGTGTCCTTGTGTTCAATTTATGACTTAAATACAACGTTTATAATAGAGCACATTATACTTTTAATAGTTTTTTTGTCGTAATTCAGAATTTGCTGACTTAACTTCAGATTTATCAAACTCAATTATTTTTACAGTCTGCTCTCCATACCGATTATTTCCTATATGTAATGGTAATTTATTTAAGGAAAACAAGATCAGAGAAGCCATATCATATCAGGTTCTTCCTTCAAAATTACTCAAACTGAAAGATTATGAAACAACATTGTAGACCAGAAATAAGTACTACTAGCACATTTTTTAAAAAGTGTTTAAATGTTCCTTTTTCTTCCTGTGGACTTTCGGGACTTTGCGTCCATGTTGGCTCAAAACAACAAAACACAATTCCATGACAACTGAGCTAAACTCCACCTGCTGATGAAGATCGTGTGCTATGATTGAAAGCACCATACCAGCTACTAAAAGAGAGACCGTTTGGTCAATTGTTGTTTCCAAGGTCAAGAATGAACTTTGAAACTCAAAATTTATAGTAATATATATCTCTTCCTGTCACTTAAAATGTTTCTGATTTTACAGCCACTAGGGGGCAGCAGACATCACATTTTCAGTTAATATGACAAACTTGTTACCAAACTATGTTCACCAGCTGGAGGCTAATTTTTTATGTCTACTGTTTGGTGCTGGGCAGGTAGTGTGCAGTCAGTTTGTTAAAGCTTTTTGTTTTGTTTTAACTACAAGTCACATTATTCATATTCATTTGATTCCATGTTAATATAATATGATATTAATATAAAAATATGAATTATAGCAGCTTTAAGGTTGGTTAAAGTCATTACCATGGTACAAACTGACAGTGTGCAAACTTGCAACTTTAATAATGTTGTACAGTACGATTTCAACAGCAGTCTTTACAATGCACCCGACCCACTTTCCCCCAATAAATAGAATTTCATGTAATCTAAGCTAATTATTACATTTTCCTCAAAGGTTTAACATTTATTGGTGGACGGTGATGTCATCACAAAGGTTTCTTTTTTTTCTTTTCAATAATAACGTGGGGTTTCAATGTTTTTAAGGATTATCAATTTACAGTCACTGTCAAGGATCAAATGACGTCATTCAGCCACAAATCATGTTGAATTGTAAAAATCTTTGGTTAATTTAACAATTCAACGTCACTAAACTCAAAAAGCAAAGAATCATCCAAGGCTAACAGGCTAGGTGGATACATTTCTAGACATTGTTCTTTTCTGTTTCCACAGATTAAATGACAACTACCAAAGACTAATTTCCAACTTCAATTGAAGAATTTAGTTTTTACGCTTTTGGAGATTTCAATAAATGCATAAAAAAAGTGTACCCCCATAACTCGACACAAGAAAATCAGCACAGTAATGAAGGCACTTCATTCTGTAAGAGAAGATAAATCACAGTTGTTTGAACGAAAGGTCAGACAAGAAACAACAGCCTGCATAGCACAGCTCAACACAAATAAGACAAAAACAAAAGGTCACCCATTGTTGAAAAAGAAACAAAAAAACTACTTTTTCTCTCTTTTCGTTCTGTCTATTTGCTTATTTTTGGTAACTAAAATATTAATTGATAGGATAGTAAAACCTCCCATCTCTGATAGAAAAATTACTTTATGTATTTCTTGCTCTTAGAAACATATAGTATGTACATACAGTAATATAATCTTTTGTCACTAGGAGTCCTGTACATAGAGTCCAAGAATGCAAAGATTGTAAGAATCCGAAAAAGATGTTGTCTCTAGATTTCATCATGACCGGAACAACTGAGTGTAGTCCTCTTTGGAGGAGATTGGGGGCCACGCTGGGACTCCCAACGGCGGTCGGAGGACGGGAGCCGGGCTGCGGGGCTGTGGCAGCGAGGTGGGGCCGCTGGGCAGCAGGGCCGGAACAGGGAGGACCAGCTGGAGCCGCCGTCCGCTACCTGTTCCTCAGGCTCTGTAACAGACTGTAAACGTCCTCCTCCTTGCTGAGGCCCTCGAACAGAGGAATCAGGTCCAGCAGCTCTGTGTCAGTCAAGTCATCAAACCAGGACTGCACTGGGACCTGTGGAGAGAAGAAACAGAGAGAGAACGGAGGAGACAGATTTTAGTCATTTGATTCAGGAGAAAACTCAGTCGAAGCTAAAGTGTTGCATTATAGGTGAGGAGACTGCAAGATTTGTGTAAATAATTAATGGGGGAAATGCATCAAAGGCATGAAGAGTGGCAGCAGCTCCACCGAGTGACTTCTCCACAGAGGAGAGAGAAACCTCACAACATTGGGAACACAGCCTCTGTCTCAACGCCTTTTCTAAAACAACAGTGCAGATATAATCATTTACCATCATTTATTTACTTATAACTAACTCAGTATTGTTCCTGACCTCATTCTTAGTCAGGATTTTATGGGATCTAAAACCACAGCATTATACATAAACTCTAACTGTAGCTCCAATTTGTATTTACAGGGTCACCTTAATGAAAGTTCAGAAATGTTCCATATTTAGGGGTCGTGTAAACTGGAGTTGATATTCTGAATTGAAATTCCTGAAATTTTTGCCATTTAAGTGTGAATGAAGATTCCTGGGTTAAAACACACTCAAATATGACTCAGAATATTTCAGGCTGAAGAAGCTCATCATTTGCACATTTGTTGAGGTAGCTAAACACAACATCAAGCCTATCTCAGATCATCAGGATGCCAACTAGTCCAGGATAATGGAGGTTTTAGGTCAAAATCACCACAGTTCACATCAAGCAGAAGATTCACTCACTGCATTCTCAGGGTGGAAGATGTAGGAGGCAGGTGAGTTGTCTATGATGATGACTCTACTGAGCTCTCGGCCCAGCCGGCTGAGGTCTTTGACGTAGTTTCCTCTGTGGAAAACACAGGATTCCCTGAAGAGCCGGGCGCGAAACACCCCCCACTGGTCCAGCAGGTCTGCCACAGGGTCAGCATACTGAACGGACCAATACACACGAGGTTAATTGAAGTCTGTGTAAAGCCGCACCGCTGTGACTGTCGTCTCGGTGTTGCAACGTGCGAACAGACCTTGGCTAAGCTTGCCGTGAAGAGGACACACTCAAAGAGCTCCCCCATCTTCTGGAGGAACTCGTCCACGTGGGGCCTCTTCAGCACGTACACCTGGAACAAGGCCACATGAACAAAACACACCTTTAAATTCAGCTTTTTACAAACATATCTATTATTAGCTCTGGTCCAAAATGAGCTAAATGAGTTATGCCTGGTTGTAACCTCCCCTTGTGTGTTGTTATGGCAATCCAAGCAACATGTGCGCATTTTAAGTTTTATTGTGTCCCATACTTAATGAGGGAAGAGGCTGTAAAGACTTCATTGAATAGCTGCCTGTTATTTATTGGTCATAATACTTTTTAAACTAATTACATTCCAGGCTTTGACCCTTGACCCTTATGAAGTCAGAAAGGTTGACTTAGTTAAAAAAAATTGTTATTTTGAATAAATGCTTGTTGCCGCACTTTGTCATTTCACTGTTGCATTTATTATTTATGAGGCTGCGGTCATAGCTGATTAGTTGGATGACTGTTGAGTGATTAGCTTACAAATTTGATACCTTTAGAACTGAATGTCAACACAAAATTCATCATAAACCTAGAATGCAATTATTCACATCCATATTTGAAACTAATAGGAGGCTTTCAAAGTAAGACACGTGCATGCACAAGTATCTTATGGCCCTCAGGTATCGTATCAGGACTGCATTGATCATTTTCAAACCATACCCAGCCCTTCACAACAACAGACATTGCTTTGTGATCACATTTGTCCTTCCTGCTCGTCTTCGTCCTCTTCAGCTGGTCTCCATGGGTTAGCTGCTGCCACCAAGTGCAAGTAACCAAGCATAGGCCAAGACAGATACAGAAAGCCTATCCTGGATTACTTGAACCCGGTCACAGCAACAGTAAATCTGCTTCTTGTTCAAACAGAACACAGAAAATAAACCTTTTACGTCCATATACTGTGCAAACAGACACACACCATGTCTAGCCACAAAGCAGGTGTGCCTCTCTCTCTCGCTCTCTCTCTCACTTCTAATCAGTGAAGCATCTCTTCCTCAATACACTTTGGGACATTTGTTTACCTGGTGACACAGTCACGTCACGGCCCATCTCTCTTTACAGCCAGCAAAAACACAGAGAATAAAACAGAAAGCCCTAAATTCAGCGAGGAGTGTTTGAGCTGTCCCAATTTGACGTAGCCGTGAGATAATAGAGAATAATAAATACTAAGGGAAAGGAAACTGAGCCACAGCTTCAAAGGGAGATCTTATAAAATGAATACATATTCATTCAAGCACACTTCTGGAAGTGCTCCAGATCAGTGCAACCGTACCTGATGAACAGTCCCATCAATCTCCACTGGAACAATGAAGTCTGCATTGCTGATGGGCTGCAGGGAGACACAAAACAGAAAACACTTGTGGTATTTATTTGCATAAAATAGCACAATCTGACAAGAAAACATCTAAACCACATTATTTTTGGTTAAATAAAAAATGGAGAAAGGTAAAATAGTCCTACGAGGTTCCCCAGGCAGACTAAGAAAGCGTAAAGCATGATATGGTTCCCTCTGCTCCAACACTCTGCATCTCTGTTAAATAAAAACCAGAAGAGAGACTCCAGGGAGAAACCTGGGACCTGAACACGATGACAGACGTGAACGTGGACTGGAGGAGTGCCGTCGTTTTCTCAGCGTGACTTCATCTTTAAAAGCAAGAAAGGGAAGAGGAGAGGTGCAGGAGGTAGCGGGAGATAGATGCCGGAGGGGTGTGGGTGGAAGACAAGTGGAGGGTGTAAAGACGAGGATGAAAGGATTAGGTGGGAGGCACGGCGGTGTCATTTCGGAAAGGGAGAGAAAGAAAAGTAGACAGAGAAAAAATGCTTCTGTGAGTTTTAAGAAGCACAAAGAAAGCTTTTCTGTTCGTGCTTGGCTGTCACCTGTTTGGATAGTTTATTGTAGAGACAAAAAAATAAATAGAAGATTATTTAGAAGTCTAATTAGAAGTTGAATTGACTGTAATTCATCCACTGATTATTATATATAAAGAATGCAACAACATAACTCTTTGATAATGTTTTGCAATAACGTGTTGACACCTGTATGCTGTACAGGTGTTACTTTGCAAACTCAGATTGATAATACAAAATATTTGAGTAAAAAATAATTAAATTTCATTCACTAAAAATAAGAAAGAAAAAAATGTAATTACATTTATACAAATAAATTAATTTGTAATTAATTTACATTCAATAAAAAATTAAGTTCAATAAAATATCAGATGTTATTGATCCATGGAGAGGAATTCACAAGCTACGAAGCAGTATATAGAGTCATTAAAATTAGCATACCCTTCACCAGCTGCAACATTAAAGAAATGCATACAATAATGCATCAATAATAACAATTGAATTATATACATTATTCTGTAATGTGGCATCTTTCATAATGAGTACTATATTCTGATGCTAATATTTTGGTACTTTTACTTGTAACAGAGTATTTGTACATTGTGGTATTGGTACTTTTACTTAATGACTTCTTCCAGCATTGGTGCTGGCAGTGGAACAATAGACCTACTAGAGATGTCTGGTTTCTCTGTGTGAGTCAATGCACAATCAGTCAAAACCTCCAGATCCATCCACAGGCAGACGTAAGAGCTTCTATAGATCCGCTTTGTAATAGTCAGCTGTGGTTTAAATGTTTACACCAGAGAATGTAAAAGACTGATGCCTTGATTGTCTAAAAACAGCACTGAGCCCAACCCGTGGCAGGCAGGAGAGAGAACAACGTCTCAAAGAGAGACAGAGAAAGAGGCGAGGGACACAGATGGAGGAAGAGATGAAGGGAGAGACTTGGCCTCCGCCTAGTGCTCTTCTGCTGAATCACTCTATCACGCGAAGACTTGAACACACAACAGCTGCTCATTGCGCTGCTCTGTAATGGGCCAGGATCCGAGAGATATGGAAATGGAGGAGGGCGGGAGGGGAATGTATGCATGAGAGAAATGGAGGAAGAGGGATGAAGTAAATGGGTAGAACGGAGAGTGTTTGTTCTATGGATCTCTGATGAACCAGCGTTGACCTCAGCAGACTTGATGGAGGGAACTTCTTCTGGGTTTTTTCAACTGATGATCACAGTCTGGCTGTGTTTTCTCTGTATACATACATATCGCAGCAACATTTAATCATTTGGTCTTACATCTGTCCAAATCTGCCTTTGAAAAACACTTCCATGTCTCATTACAGCACGTTTGTCCACATACAGAATATCTGAAATTACCTGCATGAGGAACTCATTCTCACCAATTCATCTTCTTTTAAAACGCTTCTTAAATCACATTTTTTAATTTCATACCTGATCCCTTATTTTATTTTATACACTGTGCGTCTTAGATTGATGCCCATGATTTTGTAATGAGATTTTCAACAACCACATACGAGTGTAAAGTTCGGGTGTCCACGTACTTTTGGCCATAAACTGTGTTCTTCGACTCAATTTTTTATTTTGGATTTTATAATCTATTTTCTGTAAAGCACTAACATCTTTCTTATAAAAATGTGTATAGAAAGTGCTATATAAATAAACTTTACTATTATTATTATTACTACAGTATATTCCTTTCAGCCACTTTCACACATCAGCATAGTGGATTTAATCCTAGAGCAGGCCCAGTTATTATCTTTTCATCCGTAACATACAGGATAAAGCATACAGTATGTGGCTTGTTATGTAACATTTCTTTTTCAGTGTCCATCTGTGCTCTATGTGAAATATCCCCTGTCAGTTGTGGTTGTTATTTCCGCACTAATTCTCTAATACAAATGTTAACTTGCACATTTTAAAATTAAAGTGCAATCAAAATTTGCCTCCTAGCCTCACTTCTATAAAAAAAAAAAATATATATATATCTACAGGAAATCCTGCAGGCTTTTGAACTGAACTGAAAATGTTAACGTGTGCCGCTTTCTGTTTCACTCCCTTCCTCTCCCAACTGATTTTCATTTATTGCGTTGCAGGAATCCATTTCATGCTGCATGCTGATCTCTGAACTAAATGCATTTTGGTGGACTGACTATACGGTGTGCTACAGAGTTTCATCAAAAGAGAAGGAAAAAAAGGAGTTCCTGTGTGAGTTTCTGACTCCGGAGAAAATCAAACCCTTCAGACTATTAGAACAGATCCAGGATTTCTGCGAAATTCATCCCGCAGTCATTCAAGGCAACAGTACACTGTAGTGGACACACCCTTGCGTGTGGGTGAGCGTGTACGTGTGTGTGTGTGTGGCCTCATACCGCTGCCATGTGACTGTAATGGGTGGGACCGGCACAGTGTACATTTTTCTCTCCCTTTGACTTTCCACAGCAAGTGAGGAATAAAATCCTGGTCCATATGAAAATGTACTGACATAGTTTTTTTCTGCACTGACTTGAACGATTAGTTTCCTCTCCTTGCTGAATAAAACTGGAGCAAAAACGCAAACGATTCTTCAGCTTCACCTCGAGCTGTTTGTTGCATGCTGCAGAGTACAATAGGCACAGAGGCAGAGATACAGTACGCACAGATGTAATAAGAACAGCTGGGGCCGAGGCAGAGCCGTGATGAAGTGGGTCACTAGGTGCGCCAGGTGTGTCTGAAGAGGGAAGTCATAAACCGTGACAATGTAGAGCCGGGCAGTATATCAGCCTTCATCTGTCATGGTATAAATATCGTGAATCTAGATAGACAGTTTTGTGGTGTTAATTAACACTAAGAGGCACTTGTTTTCCTCCCAGAATGGCTGAAAATAACTTGTTCATCTTGATCTTACAGTTGTCAGTTAATTAAAGATATTCAGCCGACATGACAAACACAGTCCTATTTTACAGTCTGATGGGACAACCAAGGGTTTTTGGAGCATTGTGCGAGGACTAAAACGCATACAGTAAAATGTATGTTCCCTTCTTGAAATATCATGAGTTTGAATTCGAACCGTGACCTTCAGTTACCCTCTGCAGTACTGCACAGTATCAAATGGAGCAGCCGTGCCAAGGAAGCAAGCAAGCAAACATTATTTCACATAAGTTGCTGTCCAGTCAAAATCATTTAAACGCAGATGTTAGCCATGCCAGCAGCGTGGCTCTGTGGGTGTTGTTCTGTCAGTCCACCACTTTGGTCTAGTATGTCAACTATTGGACTGATTGCCATGGAACTTGGGTGATCTTCTGACTTTTCTTCTAGCGCCATGAGGTCGAACACCTTCAAAGTTAATGTTCCCATCAGTCTCAGCTGGATTTTGTGTTTAGTCATAACTAGCATGTGCTAACACCCTAAGCTAACATGGTAAACGTGACATTATATCAGCATGTTGATATTGTCACTGTGAGCATGTTCACCAGCCTTTCAGAGCTCCTAGCGTGGCTGTTGACTGTAAATTGTTACATTGAGGGATTAAATGCTCCTTTATGGGCTGAGAGAATTATCCCACCACTTAATCTAGTTAAACCGTTTACCGTTTTAAAGTCGCTTTTAGGTAACCATGTTAGGAAAATATTTGTAGAAAAAATGCACAGCAACATACAGTATACTAGTGAAACCTTTAACATGTGGTACCGCCATGGCTTCAAAACAGTCTTACAGTAATACATCTTTGGAAACTTTGGGTTTCTTACAAAGAAAAATAATCAATTTGTGTTCTTATGCAGGTGGCTGACTCTTAGTTAAAGGGTTTAAGGCTGTTAGCTTATAAAAAGATGACATTTTGTAGATACCGCACATGGTTTTCACAGTGCAGAGATACCGTAGGTACCTCCTGCCAAACAACTAGATTGACTGAAGATAAATGTTGACATTAACTGCATGATGCACAGCTACCGAGGATGTATTGGTTGCCATGCCAACGCCTTGTTATAGTAACGGTTAGACCTCCTTTTTGCCTTCTCCTGTTGTAACAGTTGTATTAAAGCCATAATACCCTCAGGCATATACTTTCCTGTGACTATGTGTACTTCAGTGATGCTGAATGAGTTCAGCAGCACCTCATGCTAATTGTAATGATACCATCGTACCCATATTCACAGCAAAGAATTGCATCTTCTGGGTTATTTCTGTGTAATCCTATTATCCCTCTGAGGCTGTGGAATAACTGCATGACACAACTGAAACGATGAAAAAGGAACATAACATGAGTGTCTGTATACTTGAACGTGTACTTGCGTGTTTGTGTGTTTTGGAGAGGACGTGTGGTAAAATACCTTGAAGGAGCTGTGTACGAGGGTTTCGTCCAGGTCGATCACCACACAGTTCTTGCCGTAGTCTGCTATACTGACCTCAGGCAGGAGGAACTTGGCTGGAGGCTGCAGAGACAAGACACACACTTTACAACAGGGGTGCGTGAGTAAGAACAGGTTGCAAAGCACAACCACTCACATACACAAACACTCATACTGAGGGTGTGATGAGGCTTAATTGGAGTGTTGGAGATGATCACTTGGCCGCTTTGGGTGACACTGAAGAAACACTTAACAGCGTAAATGACCTCCTGTCATCTGTGGAGGCTTCACTGAGGAGCTGAGAAACATGATATTAATACACTGATAATATTCTAATATTGCAAAATAGCTTAAACGGACTCTATTCTAGTCCTTAGAGCTGACTAATGAATGATTTTGTGGATTCCCTGCTGATCTTCTCTGTATTACCTCATGCTGACTGAGCTCTGTGACTGTAATGCCTTCTGGGTCAGGTGGAAAAAGGAGAAACACTTGTGTCCTTTGCCAAGCAGGCCTGGGGTTACAGACAGGCACGGGGCAGATGGCGTGGCCATAGGAGGCACACTCTTACACACACACACACACACACACATCCATGCATTCATGCATGCACACACCGATACCAACGCACAAACTGTTCATGTGCACATGTCTACACAGAGGTGAAGAGCAAGGACTCTGTCAATCTTACACATACACAAATACAACTTGTGCTGCTGCTCAGCATGCCAGCCACTGCCTGCACGTATTTGTGTTTTAGTGTGTTTTGGCCAGGCTCAGTGTATTTATCATGTCTTCTCGGGGGACTGCATGCTAATGTATCACAGGAAGGATTCCCCGTGAGCAAGGACACTGAATGACATTCTGTCAGGCCGTGATGAATGTGATTTACACATGCAGGTTGAGCAAAGAAAGAAAGAAAGGCTGACTGGGACCTTGACATTTTCACCAGAGAGTTGGCAACAAAACAAACAAAAGAACCCTTCACCTGGAGCCACAGCCAGGGGGCACAATCCCAAACCAATAACCCCAAACCAAAGTGCACCATGCTTACTGACAGGAAATCATTTTATACTTGATCCGCCTGAAGCAGATAAATAAAGCAAACGGATGCTGTAAAAGTGAAAAACCTTGCACAATAAAGGTCGACACAATAATTATTTACTAATTTACTGTATGTGTGCTTCCTATAAGAATCCAGCTTGAGTTAATATAAGAAATATTATATATTTTTTGTGTATACTACTATTTCCATGTCGCAGTTTCATATATGTCTGTTTATATTTGTGACCAGTTTTGGTTTTGTTATTTCAACAAAGGTTTCACGTTTATATGACTTGGTGTTGTGACTATTTCTTATATACATACACAGTATGTATACAGTATTTTTCCAGTGAGCCAAATGACCTAACAACGAGCTGCAGAGACATCTTGTTTGTCTATTTTCAGATGTTGCTTTTAACACTGCTTTACAGTAAAGAGTGACACAGATGTAACCTGCCCAGGTCAGCTCGAGTTATTTAAGTCCTCGTCGGGACACGGACCGGAATATAAAAAAGCAGACCTCATCGCCACATGCACTTCCTGCCACTGAAGGGAGGTGTCTGCTGGGTGGTGTAGTTTAAAGCTTGGCTGCGATGTGGGATGCTGTGAGTGTGAATATCCTAAATTACAGTAAACCACAGGCACCGCGTAGATTCCAAAATAGCTAAATGAATCGCTGTTTCAGCACAAACAATGCAGCGATCAGATAAACCCCACTTTCTGGAGAATGTCCGACGAAGTACAAATCATTGAAACAAGCCCCCTTCTAATAGACTGACACTAGTTTACTGAACACTGAGTGCATAATCACAAAGTAATTGCTCTCCACACAAACAAATACCTGATTTAATCAAGAGTTTTAAGGGCAATTCATCCATTTGTTGATCCAAACTGGAGATTTAAAGGTCTAGTCCAAGATTCAATAGATTTGATCTAATATGAAAATCAATCTTGTGTTCCAATGTTCAGAAAAAACAAGGGAGAAATGGACAAACCCTCTAATAAATCATATGATCATTTAATGGAAATGTCTTTATTCCACAATGATGTGAGTGGAGGGCAAGCAGCTCAAAGCAATACCTTGAAAGCCGTTTGATTTTCAGAACGGGACAGTGCAACACTTCATCTGAGAGCAAAGAAAAATCACCTCTGTGTCAACATCCACATGCAGCTAGAAAGATGAAGCACAGCAAGCAGAGGGAGGAGGTTACTGCGAAGGAGCGGGATGAAGAAAAATGAAAGATAATAATACATACACTGGGGATGGGGATGACCTGGACCTGGTCACACTGGAGAAAATAAACAGAGAGAGAGAAAAAGAGAAAGTGATTGAGATAGATGGGGTGCAAAAAAAAAACACAGAAAAAGTAACAGGAAAGTCAAAGAAAAAACGGTGAAAAATCTTTGCAAGGAAGAAATCGTCAATATTCTAATAAACTAATTCAAGGAGGGAAAAAGAGGGAGGGGGCAGAGGAGAGGGACGTACAGTAGAAAGTGAGAATAAATTGCTCAAAAACAAACAGAGCTGTCATAGTAACAAATACGGCTGGTCAGAAATCCAGCAACAGTACACTGCTGGGAGAGACTGTGGCGTGGCGCTATAACAAGGCTTTTTATGGCGAGGTTCGCTAGGTTCACTCTAAATTAAATGGGAACTCATTTGTTGAGGAGGGGGCATGAAGCGTGTCAGCGCTGACCACATGTATAGTGTCTGTAAAGGGCCACACATTCCTCCCCTGAATGACATTTACAGGTAAACAAGAGTGGAAATGTGATACGATATTGCTCCATTTATAGCCCCGTACCACAGAACACTGTGTGGAGGAGCTCGGGGGTTTCGCGCCTTTTCCACAGCCAGAACGTTCGCTTCACACATCCTCACTACACTAGTCAGAGTGTGTGTGTGTGTGTGTGTGTGTGTGTGTGAGAGAGAGAGGAGAGGAGGGGGAGGCGTGGGTGCCAGGCAATCCATCACACCGTGGACACACAAGGCCCACTTTATGGGGCTTAAAGAAGCAGCAGTATGTGTGCATGTGTGTGTGCGTACATGTCTTGCCATGGGTATACGGTAAGACTTGTGCAAGCCTGTGCGAGCATGCAGCAGGAAGAGCGAGTGTGTGTGTGTGTGTGTGTGTGTCTTTTGAGCTTCTCAGCATGCTCTGCGCTCTATGTGTTATTTTGTGCATGTGGTTGTGTGCGTAGGCAGATATTGAAGAATGCAAGATGGGAAGCGAGCCCATATTTTCAAGCAGTGGATGGTAAACAACCTCTGGGTTCAACGGGTTTGAAGCAGCTGGAAAAATTTGTGGAGGGAGCTCAGGGAGGCTGCACAGTGCCTCAGCCTCAGCTCTCTGCAGGGAAAGGCAAACCCCTAACAAGACCTCTGTAACACAACCTAACACACGTTACTCGTTACTGGATGTCTCAAGTCAAACTAGGATTTCTGTCCCATATAAACTAATTCCCACAGGGTTTAATCATGTGTATGTAAATTGTATGTAATTTGGACTCGAGCCAAGTGTGAGAAAAGTAAGTTTCACCTTGGGAGGACTGCCATTCTCCTCTGGCAGCGGGGGCAGAGAAAGTGCCTTGTTGTTGGCGGGCGGTGACTCCACGTGGTAGTCATTGTAGTTGCGGAAGCAGCAGAAGAAGGGGCTGAAAATGCTCCGGCTCCGGTGCTTCTTTAGGCTGCTGTTGGACTGGGAGACTGGAAGAGATAATGACAGAAAGAGCAAGATTAGGCTGCTTTGCATATGCCAGCCAGTGGAGGAGGAAGTACTCAGATCTTTTACTTACTACACTGTAAAAGATACTCTGTTACAAGTAAAAGTCCTGCATTAAGGATGTTAGGAAAGGTTTGACGTTTTAGGAAATAGGCTTTTAGCTTTCTTGTGGAAAGCAAGATGAGAAGATCAACAGCACTCTCATATATGTCCGTTCAATATAAAGCCACAGCTAGCATCAGCTAGCTTAGCTTAGACTGGAAACAGCTAGCCTGGCTCTATCCAAAGTATATTAGCAAAGTGTAAAATGACAAACTGTTTTGTTTTTTGTACAAAACAAACAAGTTACAATGTGTTCATTTGGTATATCTGTGTGCTAGAATATGATAGAAACGTTGGATGTAGCCAGGCTAGCGGTTTCCCTGTTTCCAGTCTTTGTGCTAAGCTAAGCTAACTTTCTTATGGCGGTGGCTTCCGATTTAACAAACAGATATGAAAGTGGTATCAATCTTATCGTCTAACCTTCGGTGATATCAGTAAAATGTACTCAAGATAACAACTAAAGTACTCATTGAAGAAAAATTGCTCCTTTGAGTGTTATGAATGTTACTATAATATTATATTCTATGATTGTATGTACTGTTTTATTGGGTAGTTTAATACAAATCCCAGCCACGTCCTGAAAGGAATTCTTTTAATGTTGTGTGTAGAAAATTCTACAATTATTTATAAGCTTATATGTTTTGTTTGTAAAATCTTAATTTGTAAAATCACTAATAATTATAGCCATCAAAAAAATGAAAATGAAACATATTTTCCCCTGAACTTTAGTGGAGTAGAAATAATCACAACCCTACTGTGCTACACAAGTATTAAAGTATATAATTTGAGTTAATGCGCTTAGTTAAATTCCACCGCTGATGCCAATAAATAACACTCGGTGGGACAAAAATGGCATCTCTTGACTTTGAATCAAGTGCTGTTTTAGTGCCATTTCACAGTAATGTCACCTGTTGAGAGTAGGTGCCTTATGTTTAAAAGCCTTTATGTTGAAAAGCATCCTCTGAAAGAAAAAAGACTCAGGCGACGCTCAGTTGCAGACAGACTTGTTTGATGTTTCGCATGCATCATCGCATTATCGTGACAAAAGGGACTGAGATGTATGTTGTACAACACAGTGAGGCATCGGTTCATGCAATAGGGAGCACAGGGACAAAAATAGCCATCATCAGAGTGCCCTCTGGGAAGGTAGTCCAGTTAATTAACATCAAAAAAGAAGGAAAGAGACAGATTCATATTGTAAATGCGAAAGAGGCAGAAACTACGACAATATAAGAAAAATAAAGACCCTGAATGTCCAGTAAAGACTGAAAATCACTGCAGTAGATTCCAAATAGATTAAATGCAAAACCATTTCTATTACGTGACTATATCTGACAATAATGAAACCTAGATCCACATGTTGGTCCACAAGGGTGGATCAGCGTGAGTGCTGCAGAGTTCCACAGAGGAGAAAACATACACATATAGGTCCCTGGTTACATCAGTCCTCCTTCAGTGTCTCTGAAGCTCATGGCCTACTTTCACACAGAGGAGAAACCAGTGGGCTCGAATGGTCTGTGGGCCTATATAAATGTTCTATCAGGGATTATGATTATGATTTTTTGAATTTCTGTGGGTGAGGACGAGAAACAGAAATTTGGGCAGCTCCATTACAAAGGCTAAAAATCTGAGTGCAATTATCTGGAGGTGTTCCTGAAGTAGAAATTCTGCCAGTTGAATTGCTTTGAAGGTAATTTTTAAGCATGGAAAACCCAAATCTGTTCAGTCTTTGAAGTGTCCACGGGCTGACTTTAGCTGGATTCATAATTTTCGTGCCTTGGAGCGGCCATCACACTGTGTCCCTGTTTGCTGCCGTCTTGTTAACGTGTTCATACAGCCGTGTGACACAGGCAGCCCGGTTAGACATTAATGCCGAGACTGTTTGCCGCCTGCTCCTGTTCTAAGAGCCTTCAGATTGACGCCTGGAACTATCTTTGGGTTGCTGCGACTGGATCTGACAGTTCGTCTTCTTTGTTCTCTCCGTCTTTGTTGTCCGAAGCTCGCTCTGGCTCTTCCTCTTCCCCAATAGAGGTCGAAGCAACACTTCGGTAAACAAACACAGCTATACGGTCGGAACAGGAAGGCAACATGCTGTGTTTCTCTAACCTATGTGGCGATTGCAGAATGTGTTCTTCTCTTGCAGACTATCACTGTACAGAAAACTGTGCACTGACTAGAAGTATACACTGTACATTTCAGTAAACTTGAACGTTTGCTGTTATATACAGACAAAGCATTAACGGTTCAAGCACGATAGGAATTCATCTGTTTTAAAAAAGGAAAGCGACACACACTGAAAGCATTAACCCCAAAAGAGAAAGGTCACCAATCACACACACACAGAGTTGAGGAAGTCTCATTAAGTTGCAGGGACTTAGAGTGCAGCAATTAAATACATATGCCAAACTTTATATGGTGGGAATATCGTTTGGGGTTCTCACAGCATTGAATAATGGGCACCATTTCCATAAAGGCACCTTTTATTAAGGTAACGTGTATCTAATGGTTTTATTATTTTGATTGATAAAGCAATTTTTGGGTTGCTAGGTTGTGAAAAGTCTTCATCCTCCTCCAGCAGGACAGTTGCTTTTGGGCTGCGACAGATAGATTGAATGAAAATCAATCAATTGATCATCAATTATCATTATAGAGACTTTTTACGTTTATTAATGACTTTCTAACATTTACAACTGCAAACATGATGTTCTGCTGTTCCTTACTAATTACTTAGTAACCTTTATAACAGCAGGTTGATTTGATTATTAATGACACAACAGTTCGATCTGCTTTTCACACCCTGGCAACCCAGCCATTGTTCTAATTAAAAGATTATAAAGAATTAGTAAATGATTTATTAACATCAATAAAGTTAATTGAGACTAAAGACCCTTTATAAATGACACACAGAAATGACCATGTCCAGAAACAATGTCAAATTGCTCTTTAAAATGTCATTTTTAAGACTGTGAGCTACACAAACAAAATTCCGCTAACTTCCATTAAATTAAAAAAGAAATCAAAAGAGACTCAAAACCTCAGCAAATAAGACCAAAGCTGGAGCAGAAGTAAAAGAAAAGCTTGTAATGTAAGTGATTGGACCCTTTAACATAGTACATTTCCAGTTTGGAGGGTCCCTGAGTCCTCCCTTACTCTCCCTAAAGTTGGCCTCAAACGCTTTGATGTCATTCTTCGCTCCTCCATTTTGAGGCCGTCTACATTTTCCCGCCCTGGTCTGCTGCCCCGAAAACAACTGCCTCGAAAAAAGCAGGTGGGAGTGCGAGAGAGAGGGAGAGAATAAAGAGGGAGCTTGGAAGGGTAGAGAAGAGGCGTAGAATTGGGTGGGGAGAGTTACTGTGGCGAGACAGCCTATACTTGGGTCTGATTCTTACTCCACCCCCTCCTGCACCACCACCCTACACAAACAGAGCTTTCCTTTCTCCCTTTGACACAAACAACATAGCTGAGAGTTGACTGCTGTCGGAGACTGAGCAAACACACACACGCACACACAGACGTTCACATGTTAGGCAAAGGGCCACGTGTACATGGATCAATAAACAGCATACTTCACAGACTGACACAACTGAAGCACACAGAAACTTTTTTCTTTCAATGTCCTTGCTCAGGAATGTGACTAGAGTCAGCTCGCCCTGCATAGCAATGCCGCTTTCATCAGCCCTGAGAATAACAGCAGAAGGTCAAAGGGCAACAAACTGCAACAACACAACAACAAGTTAAATCAGTCAAATGAGACACCAAAGCACTCAGACTAAAGAATTAGCTGAGAGTCTGCGGTTGTGCCTCACTAAAATCCAGGTAAAGGGAGGTGCATGCAAGTGGTTTTATTTAACAAAACCTCCCTGGATAGAGAGATATATCAGGCCAAAGCTGCAGCCTCCTGAGAGCAGGTGCACATTATTTACCCACTGAATACACTTCATTCGATCAGCATATCCCCTTCATGTGAGAGCTGTGAAAACGGCCCTTTAAGGCAGCGCCCGTGTCAATGCTCCTGCCGAACGTTAGGTAACAGTGATACTGTAGAAGGCTCTCTTAGTCAATCAGAGCCAGTCGGGCCCAGGCTCTCTGTCACATGTTCAGGCGCAACCACTAACAAGGCCGGAAGTAGGAGAAAACGCAGGAAATTCTCAGCATTCCTGACAGGAAGAGATAATCACCTCGTGACCCACAGCGTGGAATGATGCCAAGCTCCGAGAGCGAATGTGATCCCCGGCTTAGCTCAAGACTTGTGAGGTGGTCTCCTTTACTGTAGCTTTCAAAGCACATAAAGTAGTCAGTAGTACAGCAGTCAAAACACAACATGCCACATTTAAAATAGTAGGTTTAAGTTTAGCTTCTGGTTCTCCATTTACAGTGGATATAATGCCTCAAAGGTTTATGTCAGAACATTCATCTCTCTTAAGCCAAATGCTTCTGGGGGAAGCTGCCCAGCAGGGCGAACAATTAAAGGTTAATCCAGGTTTAAAAAGACTTGGGTCATATTTTCATAGGTTTGGCCTTCCCTTTCTATTATTCACAAACATTGTGCTCACCAAGTGCATTGCTGAGCTCTGGCAACATAACATTGGTACAACATAAATCAGATTGGGCAATAAACACTAGCAATCAGATGATCACACCAACAGTTTAGCCAGATAATCTAAACCAGAGGCTCCCAACCCTCGGGGCGTTTCCTACCATGCCGTGAGTTAATCATGATATAATGGGGTACTTTCATCAATGAAACAACAATCTGCGGCACAAAAAAGGTGTGGAACCCCTGGTCTAAACCATTTTATTTAGTCTCAATATGAGCACACTACTGCAAGGCCCATCCTCAACTGAAGGCTTACTAAGTGAATGCAGGCAAAGCTATTGGTGGCCAGCTGGCGGCTATGAAAACGCAACAAGTGAATAAGACGAGTTTTGAGTTACATGAGAGTCGCATGTCTCCTCTTTTGGTAGAGGCTAGCTGGTCCCCCACACCTCCTGCGGCGAGCTAAGACGTCCCTCAGCAGAACACACTCATCAAACACCCGCTCAGAAAGCAAAGAAAATTACCCCCAAATTGCCCACATATCGGGGATTGTAACTGGGATTAGCAAATCTAATGTAATTTAATTGAAATTCTAATCCCTACACTACTATGCTGTAATACATTATTACGTAATGCTTTACTGACCAACACTGATCAAGGTTGATAGGAATGATGGCCAAAAATTCAAACATAAGACAGAAGTTGTATTAAACTGAAATAATCTTTTAATATATATTGGTATTGGAAGTCCCTGTGCGACAGACCTTGAACTGCACTCCAGCAGCAGTCAGTTGACCAGCCAGGCAGGTAAAGTGTACAGTGCCTGGGGGGGGGCATGAAGGTAAATCTGAGAACAGTCCACGTGAAAGTGCTGTTTAAATAATTCAGATGGAAAACAGGCCAGTTTAAAATGGCGCAGCTGGGTACTTGACATACACTAAAATAAAACACCCGGGAGCCAGAAGGATTTCCATGCCATCTCTGATAGAAGCTACTGTATAACAAAAAAAGCCTTCATGACACAGTGGCAACTTGACATTATGGCAAATGCTAAAACCTCGCCACGGCCTTAGGCTGCGGGCATGATTTCCCAGATTATTGCCTCCTCCCCTTACCGAGATTTCGAGTGTGGGGTATTGGCATTACAAGTGGGACCAGCTGTCTAGGGCTTATATAACCACATGTGAGATAAAATACTTATTCGTCTGCAGCCAAAATGAAAAACAGGACTCTACACACACACACACACACACACACACACACACACACACACACATCGACCGACAGGTAATCCACAGTTTGCCTGGAGCGTGGATCTAATGTCTCTGAGTTGACAACACTCGGAGGCAGAGTGCGCACCTGAAGATGAAGCTGTTTCTGTCCCCTGCTATCACTAACAGCAACAGACAGCAGTGAGGGGGAACTCCTTGTTGTGCACTGTGTCAGCAAAATAACACTGAGGAAAGAATCCCTGCAGTAATGCACAATATCTCCAAATGGGACAAGATTCACTAATTTCCTGACTATTCTTTAATTATCCATTCGTTAGCATTTAGCTCAAAGCAAAGCTGTGCCTACCTACAGCCTCACAGAGCTGCTAGCATGGCTATAGACTTTGCTGTTTTTATAAATCGATTATAGTCCATAACAATGTCCTTCAAATTGTTTGTTTTGTCTGACCAGCACTCTAAAGCCCAAAGATTTTAAATACTCAATGGTATAAAACAGCAAGAAGCTGGAACCAGCAAATCTTGGCTTCACGAGTGACGTAAATGGTTAGCGAATCAATACATTTTACATTACATACATTTAGCAGATGCTTTTGTCTAAAGTGACTTCCATTTTGTTTCATTCACATACATCAGGAGCCACTTCAACCATTCGGTGTCTTGCTCAGGCGCACAACTAAGAGCCGACTGTTCACACCAACTGAGCTACAGTCACTCAATCTTTTGTTCATCAGCTAATCGATTTGTCTTAAGAATCCCAAACTGAATTTTAGAGACTGAGTTCTGCCCCCACTTATCAAAAACAGATTATTGATTGTTTCCACACAAGAGAAAATCCCACTGATGATAATTACAACAGATTGGCTTCCAAAACAATATTTACACCTAAGAGCATCTGCTTCACAATACACTTGAACACGTGTCTGCACGCACACACACACACACACACACACACACACACACACACACACACACACACACACACACACACACAGCAAATCCAACAGCCATGCAAACAGCTGAGTGGAGTTAGGTAGCGCCAGATGCATAGCGCCAACTCCCATTAAGCCTCCTTACTTTCCCGCACAGACAGCTGAGGCCGGGGTGAAAATGACATGCTGAGGTACACTCGGTACTCGAAGATGCCTTCAGTCACTCTGAGTGACCCTCAGTTGCCCTCCTGGCTTTATTTCCCCACTAATCCAGGATGATTTATATAGATGCATCCTACATGACCTTATGTAACTGACATTCACTCAACCCAGTTACATTAGAACAAGTCGAGACACGGTTTGCTGAGATTTAAACACAAACCACTTGGTTGGCACCCATGTCTTGTGAGGTACTAATTTTCACTCTTGCTGCCATGAACTCTGGCACAGAGATGTGGGTGGGTCTGCCCCTGCGTTCCTGCCTCCGCTGTGGCGGTGGTGCCAGCGTGCCTGCCTGCCTGCAGCCCCCAGGGGACGAGGGCTTTTGCTGCCGCTGCTGCTGCTGCTTCTTGAAATGAAGGAGATGACAAGCGTGGGGGAATTAACCCACTGAGAGCTCAGGGAGAAATAATGAGGGAGATCTGAGTATTCTGCCAGCGTTACGAAACCGGCAGTAAAGCAGCCCACGTTGTTTGGGGCTGCGGCAGTTCATTATTTATATATCTTGTTATATTCTCATCCACAACTGTGCACTCAGTGCCAGAGGCTCACTGGCTGATGGGAAATCCTCCTTGCCTGCGTGTGTTGGTACAAAAAAAAAAAAAAGAAAAACATAGATAGAAGAATTAATGTCAGGCTTCCCTTGAACGTGGACACGCTCGTACCCCTGTTGACCCCGGAGATGCTGTCCATGCAGGTGTAAAATTGATCCTGAATGTTGATCCTGTGAGCAGCTGGAATTAAATTTCAAAGTGGTACTCCAACAATTTTGTATTGATTTGACCTCAAATTCCGAACTTACAAAAGACAGATTAAAAAAAAAACCCACTGGATCCAACATTTCCCACAATGCTTTCTTCTACAGCTTATTTTCGTTACACCCTCTCTGTCTGGTAAACTACCACATCTTTCAAACTCCTCGCACCCAGTCTGACAAAACTCTCATGACATCACAATGACATCATCTGGGTTATGTTTTTTTATATTTTGACAGACTCCTCCAGAGCCACAGAAGATATTATACAACCGTTTTCAATAGCTGAGGAGTCCCTATGATGAGTTAACCAGCCTTAATGTGTAAAATTGGTGTTCTCAAATACAATTTGTGCATGTAGCAGGCATCAAATAACAATTTGCGTCTTTTTCAGTAAATTAGATTCATTAAAATGCTGCTTGCTATGAATGAAAAGCAAGTAAACAAGTAGGTCATGTATTTGTGTGAGCATGTGCGCGCCCGGCTTGCATATGGCTGTTACAGTTCCCCATGCCTCTGCTCTCTACATTTCCACACACACAACATGTCCTACTTAGTGCCCCTTGAGATTCACAGTTAAACAGTATTCTTTACCTCTGGAGAGGCAAAAAAAAGAAAAAAGAAACACCTCTTGGTGTCTTTCACAGCCAGTATTTGCTTGTTCCTTGCTCATCTATTTAAAAATGCATAAACCTTTTAGGCTCTTCTGTCAAATATCTCACAAACTGGCACGCAGCATTAACTCAGGAAGGGTGACAGAAAATCATTTCGGGCAAAACATGATCTCCTTTTTAGATATCGCCAATTACTGGTGATGAATGCCAGCCAGGAGGGCAAAATATGCAGAAAGGCCATCCCCTTGTCAGAGCCAGGCTGGGTACCTGCCTGCAACCCGAGACACACACAGATGCTATTTGAGCGCTTTCTCCTGCTCTCTCTTCTCGTCACACAGAGCTCCACTCTTACATCCTTGACCCATACCTTCCCTCTCAGCGTATTGATCTGTTTTGACACTGTCCGTTCGGCTGAATGGATGCTCAATTAATCCTAGCTAGTGGCCTGATCCGAGTCCGCGCTCAACAGTCCAGTTACAAACAGGCTTTAGAGCAGCAGCATCCGGGCTGTGGCAGCCGTGCGGCAGGCGCTCCTTTTGCTCCGAAGGGATTGCGGCTTTTGGAGCATTAATAATGGTCTTCACTCAGTCACAGCCATCGATCGCCGATGTGTCGAGATATACAGGAATGTGATGTAATCCCCACAACAATACTGTGCGCTTTAATCGAAGCACGACAAGACAGGCATGCACCAGAAGAACCAGTCATTTGTCTTCTGTACTCAATTAGGAGAAGTTTGAAGAGTTGAAAGTCACTGACAGCTGCAGTCAATTAAACCAAAAGTTGAAAATGGACAGACAAAAAAAAGCCACTTAGTTCATTATCTTACATTAAAATGTATATTTTCTCATTATTATAATGCAATCGCAGCCGCTCAGTGCTCCGGATGGAGGTCGACTGAGCAGAATTTCATTTTACAAAGACTTTACTTGACATCCTACTTTAATAGTCTCTTCAAAGCCCATGGCAGACATTTTGAAGCAGTTCTGGCTCCAAAACAAGCAACCACAGCGTATGCGCTACACTTGAGACAACATTCGGACATAAAACTTCCCCACAATGCCATCAAACATACGGTCCAAAGCACACAGACCTAAAAAGAGGCCCAGAAAAACCCAAACCCTGCTGTGCAGCAGAACCAACTAACGGGATAACAAAATGCTTCACTGAGAGCAGAGAAATGTGCAACAGGCACACATACATACAATCCTTGAAAGTGGCCAATCACAAGGCATTACATAACAAGAGCATGGTATAAATTAAACAAAAAATACAATCACAATAAAAGCTTTAACAAGCAATTTAACTAAATTAAAATGCATATTTCTTTGCTGGAACCCAGTGTAGAAACAAACCATTACTCTTATGTGAAACTTTGTCAACTCAAAAGGCACCAGTCAATCAACGCAGGAATGGAACTCTTGGTATAAACAGGAACAGAAACAGGAACATGTCCTCATGTGACAGTGAGGACCTAAACTTGCTTGCAAAAACATTTATAGTAAAAGTCCGTGGTGGAATGTAACACCACATTTACTCCATTCCTGTAATTACAAATACAGTTTTTAGGTATTTTTCTCTACTTTTTTCTTTAATTTTACAACATTTCAGGGGAAATATTGTACTTCTTTACTTAAAAAGCTACCATTATTCTATATTTTCCTTCCTTCCACAAATCCCTAGAAAAGAAGCCCGCCAAATCTTTTGGCCGTCCCTCAATACTTTCAGATATATTCAATTCAATGTATTCAATGTTAATCTTAAAACACTCACAAAAACATAGTTTCAATTTTACAAAAAGGCTAAATATAATTCCCAAACAACGCTGGTCACCATAGTTTTCTACCAAACATTATTCAAACAGAAGTAAATAGTGCATTTGTTTGGGACTATTTTCGGTGAGTCAATTAGTGCACTATTTCCGGCAGCAGCACTGTGCGCACGCCTGTGTGTGTGTGTGTGTGTGTATGTGTGTGTGTGGTTGACTCAAAACCAAACTACAGTGGTCATGTTCATGGTACTAAAGTAACATGTCACCCAGTGCAACAGTGCAGCAGACTGATGTGTTTTTAATAGCTTTTGGACAAAACCGGAGGTCCATGGCACAGAGGAGTAAGCTGGCTTTGGCAAGACAATACTTGGCTTTGGTTTTGTCATGTGATTTGTTGACAAGGAGAAAAATATATAATACAATCTGACTATAATTAATGATCTAAACACTGCTGTTAATAGTAAAAGAAATGCTGATAAATGACCTTAAATTAAAGCAACGCTTAAATGCTGGCTATAGTAGTGGAGCAGGAGCGACGTGAACTCTATTCTCTTTTTTTTCTGCATTCTGAGCGAAGGTTTAAGTATTCAGAGACAGCCAGTGTAGGAGTGAAGAAGGAGTCAACCCACACTCTTTTCCCCTGTGGCCTCTCTGAGGATGGATTGCAGTGCGATTGCATCTCCTTCACTGTGTCTCACAATCCATAGATTTACAGCCTGCCTCCTAATTATGGGCCACTTTGCTGATTTTTAACTTCAATCTTTAACGTGAGCGAATGTGAAAATCTGACATAAATCTTCCTAATGCATTCTGTGTCACAAGACATAACCCTCATTGGCTCTGAAAGAAAACTGCCAGCCATTATAACACTTTATCAAAGTAATTGACATTTTTATAATATATAATATCAAGTCAACCGTTAAGAAAATGCACAAAAGAGAGGCAGACGCTTACAGGGCTGCTACTCAGCTGGCTTCCAGATACCCCAATAGTGGGTCTATCTTGAAGATATTTTTATTATTAATAATAAATGGCCTAATTTGATCTTTTTTTTTACAGAATTTTTAAATTTTAATAAAGAAATATCTGTGTTTGGGTGAAGTTTGTCATATTATATCTGAGCAGAGAGAGATTGATACATTAACAAACACTTCTAATGATTGACTGTTCATAAGCTCATACATAATGTGAAATTCAGACACCAGACAACCTCTGTGCAGAGCAACAACAACAACAACAACAACAATACATTCATTTGCTACTTACAGCTGTAAAAAAAAAACATTACATGGCCTCTTGTTGTGGGGCTGAATGAATGTAAATGAATACAATCCCCCAACTTCCACTCCACGCATGTTCATCCACACACACCGATCCCGCACATACAGTTAACAAGCTTATCAAGGAGCTTAGGCTTGGAAGAAAAACATTCAACTCTTCCCAATCAGCTGCTCAGGATGGTATTGGACTAAAGTAATGAAGACGTGTCCAACAGCCCAACACTTCCCTGGAGGTGCAGATAATCAGCTTTCCTGAGCAGCATTGGCTGAAATAAGGATCAGTCCAGCCTTTTCTTAGTCAAAATGGTGCACTGCATATTGACTTTACTGTATGCACACAGCCATCTAATGGGATGCTCCAGAGAGGTGGAGGGCTTGTGAATGACAAACTGTATCTTCAAAATATATCTACTAAATCGACGCCACCTATGACCGAGTAAAATATCGTAACCCCCGCCCTGCCCAACACTTGAGTCCAGCCATGACAGCAAAGTGCTGTACACAGCAGAGCGGCAGGTTGTGCCAGGAACTCCAGGGCAGCCAAAACTCACAGTAGCTCCCCTCGCTAACTGTGCTGCACACGCCCCCGTAGGTGTGGTCCACACATCATAAACACTTTATTAATGTACAGCAGCGTGTTCCAGGAATAACCACAAAAGCCAAGTGTGCATGAAATCACAGGCCTTTCTCCAGATTAATATATAATTACAGCTGCAGTATTTTGATCCTTATTTTCTTTCTGGCAATGCAAACATTCTCTAACCAACACTCCTCTGACGGAAAAATATTTTAACATGCCATTAGTACACATAAATTCCTACTAAAATTATATATCTCATCATCATAAAAGACATTCAAAATGTAGTAGGACCTTGGCCACAGAGTTTTTTAGAGGCTGACGGGTAGTGGGCTTTGTGAAACACACAGTTTAGAGTCCAAACCGTCTTGTTGCAGCATTGAGCTGCCATAATGACATTGTGTCTGTTCAGGAGAGTATATATTACTCAGCCTAAGAGACTGAACGCGTTGTTGGTTTCGGTCTTTGGGCGGGATTTGTTGATTATAAGACTTTTCTTATGACTTTCTTAATGAAGATCAGTAGTCTAGTGAAGAGAATTTTTTTTTTTTTTTTTACTGAAATTTGCATTCCCAGTAATATGTTACAGTCCGAATTTTGCCCGGTTTACTCAGAGATGTAAAGCAAAATATACAGGATGTCACAATTAACAACTGTCTGAAACTACACACGACATCTGAAAATAAAAGTGAAACACAAAACCAATTTAGGTTTCCTAAGTGAGAAAGACCATCAATATCACAACCACAGTTTAACTCAACACTTGTTACTGTGTGTGTAAAACTGCAGGCTGGTCTGTCATCACTCACGCAGCACTGAAGAGCTAAACTCAGACTTCACCTAATCTGATTAAGGTAAACAGCTCGTCCCTTGATACCTGTCGGACTGTGAAGTTATCAGAGCAAAGCCTCAGTGATTCGTGGAGTGAGACAGAGGCTGGCCAGCCGGCTTGTGACTCCCTGTGACTCCCTGCGCGTTGTTAGTCCAGTCATTACATTTCATTGCATCAGATCCTGAAAAGTGAACGGCTGCCAAATGAAACGCCTCATTTGGGTTTGGAGAGAACAAAGGCTGTTTTCTCAGCCTCCGATGGGCTTCTGCGCTGATTCCTGTAAAATATCTGGCATTAAACTAGTACATTGTTGTTTTATAAAAAATAAAAAAACTACATTATGATACATAAAAGGGTCTGAATGTGTTCACACTGTCTATTTGATAAAACTCACATCCAACGCAAGCGTATATCCCCCTAAAGTATGACATGGTTGACTTTGTACCAGTACATGTGCTCTGTCTGAGGAAAGAAATCACCCACATTATGATTCCAACCCTCACCTCATTTAACATAATCCATAATGCATAAAGATATAATCTGCACCTGAGCAAATGTCTAAAAAACTTGGCTCTAATGAGTTACCAAATCTTTGCTTGGAATGAAACTGATAGGACTCTGAAAATAGCCCGTCCGTCCTCTGAAATATTCAGTGTGTGTATATGTGTGTGTGTGTGTGTGTGTGTGTGATCATTTGTGGCTTCAGTGCAGCCAGAGCAGGTCAGAGAGTAACTGTCCTGGACAACAAGCGCTTGTTTGTTGTCTGCTTTCACAAAGGCAGTAGTGACGGGCAGGGACTCCATTCAGGAAGCTCCCTGGTGATACTTTGTGCGTTTGTGTCGCAACAGCCGTTTGAGGAGCCTCACTGTGTGTGTGTGTGTGTGTGTGTGTGTGTGTGTGTTGTGTACCCTCTGATCAGCCACTGACCCTGGATTTTATCCTGCCAGATTAATTGTCAGATTCCACATGTCATCTGGGATTTACTGACAAGCAGGATGTTGCAGACAAGAATGTGTGGGAATTCTGTGCAAGTGATTAAAAGTGTGCTAAAAAAAACCTGTTTTATTTCTTGGGTGATACTACTTCTTTCTGCTGCTGCACAGCCAGTGATGAAGCTGAATGATTGCTGTTACAGCAGTGACCGTTTTCATTGATTTGTTTAGGATGGTTTTAATTACAAAGGACGGCACCGCAAGATTAGAGCATATTGGAAATCTGCTGTGGTATATAAATCCTAATTGTTCTGGTCACCACCACCACGCAGGTCGGTCCTGGAGTAGTTTCAAGCAAAGAAGATGCATTATTGAAGTAAAAATAAAGGTTACGTCAAAGTCTCACAACGGCTCTTGAATACTTTTTGTGTCCAATTAATTGAGGCAAAAAGCAAACAAGTCCGGATTACTTTATTTTATGACCGTCGGCTCGGAGGTCAATGAGTCAGGGTGGTTCATGTATGTCAGTGTTGCTCAGCAGAGGGTGATGCAGGAAGGTGACCTTTTCTCCAACAGAGCACTGGGTGTAGCAGGAAGTCGTGGTCCCTCTGGCCTCCAGGCACCCTGTGGCTCAGCGGGACGGGTGCTCGTGGGGGAACGTCAGGGCCCTGAGCTCCAGACAGCCCTCCTGCTGTGATCTCCCATGGACCCATAGGTGTCCCACATATGTGTGTGTGTGTAGACACAGCCCTCCATAGGGTTAGGGGGGATAGGGTTAGCCAGGTGTTCCTGTGTGCAGACTTCACACCGTGCAATGTGGCCTCAAAATCGAAATCAAGAAAAGTGTCAGTGGCCTGCACAGACTAGTGAAAACCCTGCTGATGAAAACTGAAATGCTTCTGACTCATGAGGGGGATTTGACGTTGATGTCATCACCACATGGCGAAGCAGCGACTTTTGTGCAAAACAACAGAGAGAAAATGTGTTTTCGTTCAGCCTCTACAGTAATCTGTAGAGCAGCTGGCGAGCTGTTGTTTTCAGGCACTTTTTGCACATCTGGAAGTGGACATTTCTGACTATGTGAACATGCGCTGCCAGTTATATGATGACAATTCTTTTATTATCATCAAGCACTCTACAAGGGAGCTGATGACACTGTTACTGTAGAGGCACAACCTTTCAGCATTTTCCCGCTGCTTCAGCGAGGCGGTTTTAATTCTAAGATGGACAAAATGTGCAAAATATACATGTGTAGCCAATGTTACTACTGGCTCTCGGGCTGATCAGTGTGTACATACACTGATGAAGGGACATCCGCCTGCATAATGATATATGCTCCTACTTAAATACCTACAAAAATGGGGGGGTTTCTTCAGGTACCACAGCCAAACTGTTGATTTGATGCCTGATCGGTAGTGGTATTTCTGATTGGTTACACATGGCATTTTACAGTGTTAGTGATGCACAAAGTCGCCAGTGCAAGGCGAGAGGAGTAGAGTACCCGCCCCCTGTAGTAAACCCAGCTGCCTCCGCTCAGATAAGAAAATATTGAAGTCGCAAAATGTCAAAAAGATTTATAATAAGGTCTGGTTTACCCAAAATAAAGCTCCCGGCAATAAAGTTACAGCGCGCTCCAAACATTTGATATATACTGACAGGCGGGCTGAGGGATCCGGCTCTTAATGTTTCTCTGCTTCAGCTGAACAATGGAGGTCTTCCGTCGATACTCTCGGGCTTTGCTGTTGCAGTCCGGACTCCGGATCCCAGTATCCTCTCTGCACCGAGGGCTGCGGATCCGATTTGGCAACCGAGCAATGCAAATCATTTCAAATCCGGGCATGTCAAAATTAAAACAACAACCGTGTGTGTGTGTGTCTGTGTGTGTGTGTGTGACATTTTGCAATTTCAGTGCGCCTTACCTTTATCTTGACTTGAAGAAAGGCTCTCCTCCTCTTTCGGATTTGCAACCTGTGTTATTATGGACGTGTTGTCCATGGAAACGAGATGTTGTGCACCCTCGGCTACACCGTTTTAGTCCTTGGCAAACATTACCAAGCGCAGCCTACTACAGTCCCCGCTGGCTGTGCACGGGCTAGAGCGTCCGCTGGGTGCAGCATCAAAATCCCATTTTCATTCGAAGCGTGCAGTCCCATTCCCCGGAGCTTACGACGACAAGAGACGAAATGTCAGCGAGAAGCAGCGGCCACAGAGCGTCCAGCATCTGAGGTGACAGCCCGACGCGCAGGAGGCAAACAAAGCGTCAGTCCTGCGTTGAAGTCGTGTGCGTCCGCTGTGGTTGTTGCAGGCAGCATAGCACCGCCTGCTGCTGCTGCTGCTGCTGCTGCTGCTGCACGCTCCGGCTTCAGTCCACACACTACAATATCAACTGCGTGATACGGTTACAGTGTTTACCCAGAGATGGCGACCGTCCTCCTGCCAGAGGGGCCATGCAGGCTCACTACAACAACACGCCTTCAAACCTTTTCTATTATCCCTCTCATTCCGCCCACCGCTACATACAACGGGCTCAGTGCACACATTTGCCCAAAAGGATTTCGCGTTTACTTGAGAATACGCTCACAGATTATTACAAATATACAAAATTGTCCAAAAACAACAACAAAATGTTTAGGAAGTTAATATTGCAAATGCATTTTTGGCACAGGAACTACGTTTTCTGACAACCAGTACTGTAGAAATGCTGAGGTCAAAAGTCCACCAACCCCACCCACTCTAAAAGGAACAAAAACGTGTAAAATGTTCTCTTTTTTAATACATTTTCTATAGAAATGTAATGTAAAATATATCAAATGTCATATATTGACTTCAAGCTGTTTCAAAGCCTTCCCCACAATGCCAGCAATATAGAAATATAGGAGAAAGATAAGAGAAATACAAAATTCTGTTAATTAATGAAAATATCTGGCCTAAAAAGATTCTGACAATACAAGAGATCTGAATCCGGCTTAAAAAACACAATATGTAAAGTTCAAACCCCCAAATCCTCTGAATCAATAACGAGGACATGACCTTGGTGTTTGTTGGCTATGCACAGCACATCTAAAACCAGGTCTATGCAAAGTTTACAATTTCTTTCTCCACTACTGAAATCAGTTTATTTTTTTAACTAACATTACAGTTTCTTCGATTCTGAAATGTTTATTTAAAAGATAAATATCTCAATCAGTCATGTCCTCAAAAAGAAATTGTACCTCTAAGTGTAGGCCACATAAAAACAAACAAAAAAAACAATGCACAATAAAAAAAATGCTGTGAAAGTAAAAATTACCAACAACAAATAAAATAATAATGTGTGGACAAAACATGGTATCGACAAAATTGTGCAATACTTCAAATCTACAGGACAACAACAAAATACAATCTAAGGTCCCGCCTTGAGTCATACAGATAGCCAATCATAGTTTAGGATAATGGGGTGGCACCCTAGGCCACTCCCTGGACACGCCCCTACTCATGTCACCTTCAACATGCACATTTGTGGCATTGAACACTTCAGAAAGTGCTGTTACAACTGCCTTTCTTTTCTAAACATAGCAGTATATTCTCCAGCAGAACTGTTTTGGGGAAGAAATCAGTACTGAATATCTTTGTGTACCCTGTCAACTGTGTGATTTTTTAATTATATATCAGCAATAAAACCACCTTTTTTAAAACCCTCTAAAACCACGGAATAACAAGAACAGGAAAGAAATGGAAAGTACAAACTGGCAATTTTGCAATTCACTCGCAAAGGCGACACTCACACAAACGTAGTCGATTCCCCATGTCTTGAACTCACATCCACCTGTGCAACAGAGACCTACACCCTCCACATGCACTGATAAACAAACATTATTCATGCTATTTCAGCCTCAGTGAACCGTAGAATAACGACAAGGGAGATGAAGTGGTTTTCTGGTCCGTCGCCAGCAGTGACGTGTCTGAGCGTTCGTCCCTCTTCACCTTCGCTGTCACTTTAATGCAGCTGAGGCTCGCACAGTCCTAAATGACCCCACCTGAGAGACAAGTGTATGACGGCATATGGACAGGAGGAAAACAGCAGTAAGTGCAGGCTGTCATCTGTTGATGCTGCTCATAATTAGTATGTAATCTCTCGGCCCACATGATGCTCCCAATGTGGGTCAGTGTCTCTGTCCTGGTGTTTACAATAATGCATGTGTTCAACTGACACCACGACACAGGTCTCGCAGCCACTTTGCACAATCACATCTCAGGTCGGTCTCAGGTTACTGTATATGTCAAGACTACATGGCCACTTGAAATTTGATGACACGGACCTTGTATGTAACCACTGCTTGGTACTTTAAATAGATAGCATGCATTATTCCTCAAAGGAAAACAGGAGCGAGACTGAGAGAAAATAAATTCAGGGTTTTACAGCAAACATTTCTGCATTAGAGCCTGTTGATTACCTGCGCAAGGGAATGATCGATCCGTGCATTAGCATCGGTAAATGTTGGTTTTGCATCATTAAAAATATATTGTAATTAGACTGTATGGACCATAAAGGTGGCAGTTTCTGTTTAGTGACCCTTTGTAATGTTGTAACTAACGGCTTTATCAATGGTTAATAAATATTTTACAATGATTTAATAGATCAGATATAAGTCAATAATTGCCGGATTTTGAAAAATCTCTGCATGATGTTTATCTTTTTTATTTGGTAATAATGCAGTTTTAAATGTTGGTATTCCGTTAAATGTCCATCAAATCTGTAATTATACCTGAAGTTGTTTGTATTTCTGTTCACATTCTCTGCCATTTTGTCCAGAACGTAAGGTGCTATAATCAACGTTTTTATATTAACGATGGATCGCATAACTTTGTTCGTAAAGGTGTCACTCATTTTGACTACCCCAAAGAGAATGATCACCCACCTCTACACTGCTGACCGAGCACCAAACAGCATACAAAGTTAGCGACTAGCTGGCGAACATAGTGGAGCATTTAGCTAAAGAGGCAAATATCTCCATCAGGAGTTGGTGGAGACCCGAGAGTATTGGATTTACATCAGGTGGAAATATACACAAAACTAAATAAATGCTAATGTTGCCTCATATATGCTAGATGTGTATCCAGGCAACTATTTGCTAACAAGTTTGCAGGATCATCTATAAAGGTGATATGTCAGTTTTGTGTTCACAGCTTGTTTTTGCTGCCCCCCAGTGGCTTGAAATCAATTACTGCAGCTTTAAGAGCTAAGTGTCCTGCAGGGGTACTTACACCTGCTGCAAGATTTGTTTTTTACAACCTGGCAACCCAAAAGTTGTTCTAATTATTGGCCTACAACTGACCTATAAAGCACAAGTAGCACACTTGTATAGTTACAAGTCAAAGCACTTAATAGAAAGTGGTACCACAGTTACTTTAGTTCTTCATAGAAAAACTAGATGAAGTTGTTCACTCTCTCCGTTTGTTGATCCTTTGTTGAAAAAGGTTATATCAAGGTCAGTTATATATGAAAAACATTCACTTTAATGAAACCCTGAAGTTGCAGACAACAATGAATGGTTGTCATCTGGATGTTAGACTGAGCCTAACACTTAAGAACTCATTGGGGACACACATAATCGCTCTTTGAAAAATCACAGCTGCAGGGCACAAACACTTCTGCACCCTCTTTGTTGGTAAAGGGAGTGGTGCGTGTCAAAGGGATAAAGAAACATGCACACATAGCGGACCAACACTACCTTAAGAAATGAGACTAAACACTGGAGGATTCGATTCTTGATCACTGACATCAAACGCTGCTGGCCTCTGACGTTTCTCTTTCTGAGGGGACAGAGTGGGACGGCCCTCGAGCAACACATTTCTCTTGATGAATAATTAAAATAAATACGGTCTAGATATTAACTTTGATAAGACACAGATGATCTTTTTCCACCGCCTTCAAATACATCTGGTGTGCTGTCAGGACTGCGGGGTCCTTGAATGTTTTATGAATGTGGGTGTAGTTCAGTAACGAGCTGGAGTCGCATAATCCTCTCTCTCTGCATGGGCCTCTTTCACGTTGTTTCCTCAAGATGTGGAGCCTTCGAGGTTCACGCCACATAAACAATGACATGGTGAGGCTTTTACAGGGACACAGTTTAGTAGCCTACAGCAATGGAAATCTCAATGGATAGTCTGCTGTCCATATGTTTTACAATGTGGCGCAATTCATTTATATAATATGGCTTTTATGTTTTGAACAGAAAAGAAATGTAACATGATTACACCAATATAGTACCTGGAATCTCAGTTTCAGAAGACCTGGATACAAATGAAAACAAACAAATTATAAAAAGAAAAAAACACAATAAAATAGGAGTAAAAATATTTGCTCACTTTTGCTCCTGAGAAGTCTGATCTAGATCTAGTACTCTAGACTCCAATGCAGTCTTTTAAAACCACTGGCCCACCTCTTATTTTACTGTCAGGATGTGTTAAATGTGTTCAAATTGAAAGGAAAAATACCCCCAGATCACTCTTTGTACAAAATGACCAATAAAACACTGTAATTGGATGTTTGTGTGTCTGCAGGATTTGCTTCTGGAGAAACAGCAAAATCATTAGTTAGCTTGTGGTGCCACCTTGTGGATCAGATCTAAACTGGCTAGAAGCTATTCTCAAATAATCTTATTTGTCATGAGATGAGGACACATTTAAGAAGATTATGTGACATAAATTATTATGAATTTATAAATATAAATTAATCTTTTTTTCAGTTAATTCCTTACTTAAAATATGCATTCATAATTACAATCAAATATATTTAAATGTAACACTGAACGGCATCATCATGATGCTGTATGAAACATCCCCTTAAAGGCATTTAATGGATGACATAAAAAAAAGGAGAAGAATACTAGCTGCTATCGATTTCCCTTTTTCTCTTCGATATAAATAGACAATATGTGCAATGACTTCTCAAAAATGGCTGACGAGTGTGTTTTTATCACTATACACAACAAAGAACATAGCATTTCTAAACTGAAGCACCTTTACTATTGAATAAACGATCAGAAAATGTGCACATGTAATCAGATTTGGACATTGTGACATGTCATTGTTGCTTCGCAATGATGGTTGAATTCCATTTAGGTGCTTCAGTTTCAGGCTCCTGTTATTGTGCATGCTGGCTCACTGTCATGACTTACTGGGACAGTTAAATAGAGCAGAGCCATCATTATTTGTTGCTGTGCTTTTTCTTCTATTACAAGTGAACATTCTGTTAAAAAAGGACTGTTGGATCCATGGATTTTGCAACACAATGAGTGAAACTGATTGAGTCAACAGTCCAACACGACCACCTGAGCTCAAGGCTCTTCACTGTCACAGCAGCAGACAAACAGACTCCGACATGCTCGTTTTGACAGAGCAAGAACTGACTGAAAAGAGCTTGAGAAACCAGCCATCATCAATCAAATGTCCGGAACTCTTTCTATCAATGAGGGGTATTAAAATCATTGAAACAGTAAAGGTCACATCTTGTCATTCCTTTGCAATATCAGGACAGGTTTTAATAAGGCTGCAATGATGACATTTGAGCCCTGGGGATACGTGAAGTGTCTGAGATTTATCTTGTGGGAGGAATGATTGACTCCTTGTCTTACAAAAAGGCGAATTCTGGTAAAGTTGTCAGGCAAAGTATATGTCAAAGGATAGATTATTGCTGGGGATTCGACGTTACCTGAGGGTTAATGTTAATGTCTATATTAAACTATCTGTAAACTGTCTATATTCTTGTGTTCTCTTCACTTCCATTATCACAAGACAAAGAGGATCTGATAAAATGCTTCTCATCCTTTATTCTTCAACTACTCAGCAACTGAAATAAAGAAAGGCTACCGCATAGTTTTCTGAGCTGTTGCTGCTTTGAACATGAAATTAAAACTTTAGTTAATATAGGCCTTGTAAAAAAAAACATATCGATTTAAAATAGCATGCACGTTCTTTAACAGATTAATCAAATTAATAAACATCAGGTGTAGGTACTTTTATTTTGCAAAAGTTTTGTATAGACTTGCAGCATGGGTTGATGGATTTGTCCAAAACACAGAAATGAACACATCACAATCACATAAAGTAACACAACAATTCAAAAAGTATTAGTATTACTATATGACATTTCAGTTTTGTGTTACTTAGAATCAGTATGCTTTGTATGAAAGCCAATTTACACAAGCAAAAAAACTGAGTCAAAAGTTACATTTCTAAAAATTAATTATGAGATAGTAAGTCAGAATAAAACAAAGCACCAATATGTCATGATGGGAATTTTTTTTCTAAGCTATTTTTGCATTCCCATGCAATAACATTTGCATTACCCCTTGCAAAACCATGACCATGACATTTAGAGGGCTCTGTAGACTGTAGACTTATTAGAAATAGGCTTTATAGTCCGAATTATGAGATAGTAAGTCAAATTTGCCTTTCCATTTCAAAATTATGAAGAGATGATGAGTCCAAAATGTCACTTGTCAGTCGGCCTCTCATAACTGTAACCTGGCCTACACTTAACATGAGCTTTTTTTTTTTGTCACTCCAAATATTTGTTTGCTATGTTTTTTTTTTACATCAGAATTAGGTTTTCATATAAAGTGACGCAGTGTGATGGACTACAGAAATTAAATTGAATTGAATTTGATTTGTCTGACGAATCTGCCGATACACCGCCAAGTGTCTGTGCCGGTCGTAGCGAAAGTGCTCGCGCGGAGAGGAAGCGTTTACTTATTCCCAGAGATTTCATCATTCTCCTCTCGCATTACGGGGTCCATGCTTCGTAGCGCAGCATCAGCACTACTGAGGACCAGCACTGAGGTTTCCTCCTCCTGTCCGGTGTTCACGGTCCGGTTTGTTCGCCAGTCGCTCCGTTACCCGCCCAGAAACAGGCCGTTTTCCACGTCGGTCTGCTTGTGTGAGAAGAACAAGAAGAAGAAAAGCCTCTGGCTGCAGCGGGCGGAAGGACAAACCATGGACGGCAACATCGAAGAGATTCTCGCCCCTTTGAGGCTCGCAGTCAAAGAACAGGTAACACTTATTATCTCACAATCTCAACTCTTATGGACTAAGTCGGTTTGCTTTGGATTAGATATATTTGCATTGCCTCGGACACAGTCGCGGTGGGCACGATAGCTTGCCAGGCTAACCGGCTAGCCTGACCGGCTGCTTACAAAGCTGTCAGTGAACACGGACAGCCATTGCCTGCTAGCTAACTGCTAACGCTAGCTGGCAGTCATGTCTGCGCCCTTTGCCACGTTTCAATGTGTTGCTGCTGTTGCTATTGCAGACATTTGCGAGCAGGGTGGGGTTAATAGAAAAGGCCAAGATGATGCTGCCACCAAACCCCCCCCCCCCCCCAACAATCGGCCGATTGCTTTTAGAACTTTAGTTAAATCGTAGTTGTAGCGAACTCACCTCAAAGCTCTCTGTTTTTAGGGGGACGTTGTGCGTCAAATGAAACAGGATGGAGCTCCTGATGTGGATGTCACTAAAGCTGTGGCGGAACTGAAAGCAAGGAAGAGAACTCTGGAGGCCAAGGTGAGTGCAGTTTAACTGCGGATTTGAATGCAATTAATTGAGTCTTTTTGGTGAACCCAGAAACCTTTATAAGTTCTCCGCCAAGGCTTACATCACTAGCGTGAAATAGGATTTGCATATTTTTAGGTGCTTACTCACCACCACGCTTGTCTGTAAATATTGCTGTACTTTAATTTGAATCTTGTGGGTGTGCGCGCGCCCACACTTTTGTTCCACAAGCAGACTGGGAAGTGTTTGCTGACTCAAGAAGCACTGTGTTTGACATCAAGGAGGATGCGTTTCATTTGGATGCAACAAATCTGATGTTTTGCAGACATGGAAACCTACTGTAAAATGATCTGATATGCAACACAATAGTCTAAGGCCAAATCTCAGAGCTTTCAAGTCTTCAGGAATCACAATCTCACTCTGTGTGAGACCGCCTCATATCGCGTGAACAAAGCTCCAATGTAATGATACCTGAGCCAGCTCTATTTGCAAAATGCAAACAATGAAATGAGGTTGAAAGCACCGAAAGCTAGCGGTGTTATATTAGACTGTTCCCAAAGATCAAGTCTGAATTTCCATGCTCAGATATTCTATAATTGATCCTAGTCGTCAAACTCAACTTCATCTTTAACCCACTTTGTAACTTGAACGGCAATGTGATCTTGTGAAGAAAATGTTGTAAATATAATTCTCATTGCAGGAATTGTCATTACAACCCAAAGATGACATTGTTGACAGAACCAAGATGGAGGACACCCTCAAGAGGCGATTCTTTTATGACCAGGCCTTTGCCATCTATGGAGGTAAGACTTGGACCGCTAATGTTTGGGGAAATAAAAGTTCCACTTGGTGCATAAATCGCCGTACGTGTAGTCTTTAAGCATTCTGTTACCATGCAGTAATGCTCCTCAGGTGTGAGCGGCCTGTACGACTTCGGCCCCGTGGGCTGTGCGCTGAAGAACAACATCCTGCAGGCCTGGAGGCAGCACTTCATCCAGGAGGAGCAGATCCTGGAGATCGACTGCAC
>JAVQJL010019598.1:0-29628 GCA_036024295.1 Nannoperca obscura | reverse complement strand
TGGGGGGGGGGGGGTCGACAGAAGAAAATAGTTTGGGAAGTTGGGGGGAGTGAGGGAGGGGGAAATGCACAGCACAGGGAGGAAGACAAAGGTGGAGTGACAGAAGGAAAGAGAGGAAGAGATAGAGTGATACTTCATAGACTGAGGAGACAAACTGGAGTGACTCACTCAATGTTTCCCTCCTTGTCTCCACCCCTTTCCTTCCTAAACACCACATACCTATTCTCTGTCACTTCCCATATCAACATGCTCTCTCCTGCCACTGTTCACGCCAATTTCACTCTTCACTTATGTCAGCAAGAATGGGCTTTCTTTCCTGTTTCCTTCACAGCATTTTGTTCTCATTTTAGAGCAAGCCTCCTCGCAGTCTGTGAGCAGTGAAGTGATTACACACCGAACATCATCTTCGCTCTCTGTCTCTGACGCACGCACACAGGAGCACAGAGGTCGTGGCGACATCTTCCAGTAAAGATTCCGGCTGCCAGGATTTCCTCGCTGCTTCCCGGCGGCCCAGGAGAGCAGCAGCACAAGTCCTCCAACATCCCCCTGAAAACTGCTCCCTCTGCCTCTGCCTCTCTGCTGCTTGTTGACTCAGCTCCACTGGTCCTGCTATCAATTTACTACTCATGTCAAGCCAGGAGGCCCTGGTTTACCGTAAAAGACCCCCTCTTCTGGTCGACACGGATGACTGAAAATGGGAGGACTGGAGAGAGTAAGAGAAAAAGGGGTTATGAGGGGTGGGGGTGTGGATTTATTGTTCAACACAGGTCTTCAGTTTCCCACTGGAATAAGTATATGAAGTTTCTTGAACAGGACAGGGCCCCTACTGAAAACCATTTGCCTCAAGAACCTGCACATCTGCTCTAAGTATAAGTACTATAGAACACCTCTACTGCAAAAAGAGCTGTGACATTTAGCGTATGTCATCCCTGACTCCACAGATTGAGCAGTATCGGTGTCCGTCCAGCGTGGGAACTCTCTCTATTCTGAGAACAGTTCAGTTCATTTTTTCTTCGACTATTCCTCCTACCTGTTGACTAACGTCCGTTTATCAATTTAATATCCGTTAAATGGATGATTTAGTAGTAAATAAAGAATCATAAAGAATCAATTTATACCTATATAAGTCTTTCATGCAAACACAACCTGTTCAGACTTCTTAAGCCATACTTTGTGCCAGAGTCAGTTCAAGGCTTTCAGTAGCTCTAAATTAGACTGAGTGGCCTTAAACACACCAACCGTAGTCACTAAATTGCTCCCACCCTTATTGAAAAACATACTATTACCATGTCCCAAAGACATGCAATGTTTTGGCCACTGGTCGGTTGCTGCTCACTGACGAGCTGTCGCTTCAGCTCTGCAATGCCAGCACACAAAGAGGCTTTTAAGGTTTTGGCAACTGAAGTGTTCGACCAATAACATTTCATTTGCTTGGTCTCAAGGTGTGATGTAGCAGAATCGAGGTGGTCCGCTGTCTAGATAGCATATAAACCACACAGTCGGAGGCCACGTGTGTGTGCATGCGCTGTGTGATATTTCAGTTTATGACCTCTTGTTAAACACATGAGCCGCGCGACATCGGTTAATAGACACCTGATGTTGATTCAGGTCAAAAAAAAGAAATGTTGCAGTTGACTGCACGAGGAGACAGACTTTATTTGTGAGGGTTAAGATTTACTTGTACAAACTCAACTGCTTTTGTTTTTTGCTTGAGCTGCATTGGCAACATAATCACTTTGTGTTTCCTGTTGTCATACACCACCTATATAGGCCATAAACCTTTGTTTTTATATGAAATCACGTCAGAAAGAACCGAGCTAGCATGGTGGGCATTTGGAAGCTCCTTGGGAAAGGACATGAGCAGGACTCTTCATTCCCAAAGTCAGTGAGCACGGTACCTTCCCCTTTACGTTTAATTTCAAGATTTCAAGCTGCGTGTGATATTCAACTAAACCTCAAAGATGCATGAATACATCTTCTACAGATTTATTAGTAAATTTGGGACAGATTTCCTTGCAAATGTCTTCCACCCCCCAGAGTGCATTAACACCATTCCACAGTGACCCACTGAACTTTGACCTCCTGGGAGTCCGCCCTCTTTTGTGTGCTTTATTCCAAAGCAACTAACAAAGAAGGATGGATGGGTTTTGTCTACCTGTCTGAGTGTGTTTATAGCTCATTCAGCGTCATTGTCACTTTTCATGTCGACCTATTCTCTTTCCTCTGGGAATGTCACTTCCTTTTAGATCAGTATCCTCAATGGCCATAGTCTTGCCGGTTTTAGACAGAAAATACTCGATATTCTGAATTCACCCTGTGGGTTCCTTCTAATAGATTGTGAAGATGTTAGCTCTTATGTTAATCAGTTTTCCAGCAAGAGTCTGGTCACATAAAGGAATACGTTGCAGAGGCTTGGAGAGAAAAAAAAAACCCATGGTATTTATTTGAGAGATTTTTGAGTTTTATTCATTTGAGCCTAAATGTGTTTCCATCGCAGTGTTGTTGAAAAATGTTTCCAGGGAATTCAACAGGATGTAATCTACGGGTTCTTGCCGTGACACGTGAGGTAAAAAAAAACAAAAAAAACAGAGCACAATTCTAAGTGTAAACAATGGCTTCAGTATTTATTTAATCATTTCAAACAGACCACACAATATTACAAAATATTAAGTGCTGCACGTCATAAAAAAACAGTGCCTTCTGTAAAAAGGCCAGTATCAACTTCCAAAACATTTATTCAGAAATACAGGTATAAATACAAAACAAATTATGTACAAATACCAGAAAAATAATGCTCATTGAAAAAAAAAAAACAACCCTACAAATTCTGAATTCAGATTCTTTAATCTACATCGTAAAAACTCACACACAAACACACCCATTTTCCAATCTGTCAAATACACACGCAAACACACATTTTTCAAGTTTTGTTAGGACAGGACACTTAGCTTATCTCTGCGGTGTAGAGGGAAAGCCAAAACCACATCAGCATGAAATTCAAATTTCCAAATGTCTAGAAGGCGTCGAGAAAAACGCTTAACAGATAAAAGTCGCAGCCGCTCTGACCTCGGGTGCATGTCTTTGACATTTAAAAAAGGTTGCACCACCACATGTGGGGAGGAATTCGTGGGCTTGAAATTTGAACCGTGAAGATCTAAATTCCTTATTGTTTCTGCTTTTGCAAAAATCAAGAGACTTCATTCATTTCAGAACAGAATTTCACTACTCTAATTAAAACTTAATTACATCAATTAAAACCCATGCAACACAGATGTTGCATTTATTTGGGTTATTTCCTCAGAAATACAATAGTAGTTTTACACTACTAACTCCAAAATCCTAAATTTAAATCAGCAAACTCACATCAATAGAGAACCTGAATTTGAAATAAAGCTGCCAAACCAGCAAGAGCGAGTGTGACCCTCTTGCTCAGTAGATTAAGTAATGTTCATGTTCGCAGAGTACCCATTATCAGCCAGTCACTCTGGATCTGGGTCCAGTGTCGGCTGTCTGCCTTTCACATTTTGGCACACAACGCAGCACCAAACAGGTACAAGGCCTGACATAAAGCTTAAGGCAGAAGAGGGCAAACTTGATCAGACAGAAGCAACATGAGCACCTTTAAAATCAGATACAGTATGTTAAAGCTGTAGATGCCTTGCGGATCTACAAGGAATGGTATTAAACAAGGTATTCACAGTTTAATTTGGTCATCGTTGAAGACACTAAGACTCTTAAAAACACACCCTGTGTATGGTCCTTGATGGCTTTAGCTTACTGGCATTGAATGATTGACTCCTGTAAAGCTGCATGGCAGTTAAAGCTGACATAATGCAAGGCTGCCCCCTATGGGTCAAAGAGTGGCACAAACATTTAGACTTTGGGAAGGAGGAAGAAAAAAGAATTCCTGAGTGTCACACTGTAAACGCTGCCGGATACCTCCTGTGTTTCTATAAGTTCATACATTTTTATCTTTGTAGCGCAATCTGAAAATGTGACAGAAAATCCCAAACAATTGATATATTGTTAATATTTAAAACTGTGTTTCCGAATGCTTGGAGATTACTCACATCAGTGTCAATCTGGACATCAGCCAACCTCCCAATCCGATCATTTTTTACAATTCTGTACAAATTATTTTTACTTTATTAAAATAAACAAAGGGGGTAACTCCTCCTTTGGAATCACTGACATTAAAACAGGGTTGGCAAAAACAATGAGTGATGGCTTTATAGTGTAATATTTACTACCTCAAGAAGGCATTTAGTTAAATATTCCCCCCTTCCTCTCCTTAAATTACCTTCCCTCTCCATCTTCCACACCTCAGCTCTTCAACAGATCTCCAAGATCATATGTGTCGAAGAAATCCGACACTCCCTCGCCATCCTCCAGGCTCCAGAGGTAATCGTCGTGGTCCAGGGGTGGAGAGAAGCTGACAAAGGGGGTGTTGGGGTCTGGGGTGAAAGAGGGGCAAGGAAGCTGGTCCTCTGTGATCTGGAGCAGGCTTGGGGGCAAACCCAGCAGACCCTCGACGTCCAGCAGGGAAGAGCTGGAGGCTGCAGCGGAGGAGGCGGCTGGAGCTGCTGTGGAAATGTTGCCTGCGTTTAAGAGAAGGACAGAGCAGGGGAGAGGTCGGAGTTTAATTTTTATGTGTCTGAGTGTATATTCCCACTGCAGAACACTGCACATCAAACACGTCCCCTTGAATGTTTCAATTTGTAATTATTATTCATTTATCTTTCAACTTCATCCTTGTGATTTGTCTTCACATGTTTTTTTGTACATTAGCCCTTCATTGTCTTCATTCTTTCTCATTATTTTAGTATGGAGATTTTTCAGTCTAATATTTACTTGTATGGCACTTTAAACTGCACTAAAATGTATCAAATGAGCTATACTTCCAGCTTTGGCGACATAATTAATGAATGAAGTGTATTTCTCATCATTAAGAACTATACTTTTAGTTTTTAGAGTGTATGCTTACAAAGCAAAAGCATAAAATAGCAACGTAGCTCCCCAAGACCAGTGCATAGGTGCAATCACACACCACTTGTTGTGGGAATAAAGTGACTCATCAATAAATCAGCTTCCAGTGTGAAAATAAAGTCAGAATCCGACGGTGCTGTACGTGACCCTACACAAAGCCCAGCTTACATTCAGTAGGCTCCTCTTTGACACTGTAGCTTGGTGGCACCATCTGGGTTGTAGATGGAGGGCCGAGGGGTTGAGGGAACTCCTTCTTAGGGGTGACGACACTTTTAACTGGACTAGCATCTTCAAGACCCTCCTCTGGACACAGGTAGACTTCAATGGGGCCATTCTTGCTCTTTAAATAGATCTGTAATGATCCCTGCTGTAAGGAGAAAGGGACGCAGAAACAGATAACTGTCACACTCTACATCTTGACTTATACTATTATTTCCATAGTTATTTTGTTGTACAAATGTTAAGAATCTGAAACTTGAACTACCATCAGGGTTACTCACTATTCTTGCCAAACTAAATTGTCTTAAAAACATTTAACAGGACTTTGATCCATCCATCTGTCAGAGTGCAGTGGCCTAGAAACCGAAAGAGGTCAGAAGGAAACACACTGTAACATTCAAACAAAGATGTGCTCTCACCCCCGCCGTGTCTGGCACCTCCAGTTTGGTGTCAGCGGGGGCCTTGACGGCAATGACCGTCTGGTCCCGGAGACTGCCGATGGAGCGGATGTCCTGATAGGTCACGTAGCCCAGCGTACAGCGTCGGGTTAAGGGTCAAAACAGCAGCCGAAATGTAGGTGTAACCAGACACAGAAGACCACCAGAGAAAGACGGAGATACACGCGCAGGAGCATGTAAAGGATATCTTTGATTATCATCATATTCAGTGAGTTGTTTGAGCTGTGCCGTGCTGGAGTGGATCAGCTCATCCATAGACCTCTCTACCCTCTCCAGGTCTCCAAGCTCTTTCCTCAGGGCGCAAGCCTTCTCTCCTCCACCTGCACCGCCCTCAAATACATCTCCAACCCTACAAGAACACACAAACATAGAAATGAACACAAACCCAAAGGTGTATTAATCTAATTGCATTAACCGTTGTATGTAGCTGTTATAACAACTCTAAGACAAAGACACACACTGTAATAGAGAGTAAGCACTCTACATGGTTCAGCAGAGGCTGTTCAATGTTGTCTCGAGATGTTGAAATGGCATCTAACAGCCACTAGAGGGCTTGTGTGAGCTGTTTGACAAAAGCAAGCAAACTGTACCTGATTGTTAAAAGAGATGTGTTTCTAGGGCTCAATTATGACATAATTATATGGGTCACCAGTTACACTGTCTGGTACTTTTTTAAAGGACGACATTTGAATTTATTAGAATTAAGAATTGAATAGCACTGCCCAATGTACACCCTTTGATCGTGAGCCGATTAAACTACAGGGTTTAAGATAAAGTGGCTGCATCCTCGTTTCTTTCCACACATCAATCTTCTGTTGAGCCATTCCTCATATTAAATGTCTTCTTCTGCGTTGGTACTCACAACCACTGGATGTTGTTCTTGGACTTCTTTCGTATGAGCTGGACTCCCTCCAGGACGTTGGTGATGTCATAGATGCGTCTCTTCTGGACCTCCAGAACCTCGGTGGCCCAGTTCAGGTCCAGAACTCCATCAGGAGACTCGGCGATGAGGCCCACGAATTTCTTGGTCAGCAGGCCCAAGGAGGTGTCGTAGCGTGTCCGCTCGCCCGGAGACTTTGGAGCTGAGAGAAAAGATGTGCGAGAAGAGAAAACTTAGAAAGGAAAGCAGGACCAACAGACAAGGGCACGTAGATATGTAACAGAAAACCGGAGGTGGGTAAAGGTAAGGTAAACATTTACACTTCACTTCATTATATTTATTTACACAAAATTGTGACGCGGGGAAATGGTGAAGATTTCAAATCTCCAAAAGTGTAAAAAGATAAACACAATCCAAAAGTAATATGATTAATTCATTCAGTGGATCTCCTGATGATACAGAGAACTGATTCACATACTAGATTCAATTCAATTTAAAGTAATTCAGGCTGTTTTCAATAGTGTATCATGAAAACAAACTTAATTCCTGTGTAAATGTGACTCACGTTGCATTCTGTTTTGGTCTTTTTCAGTGATTGTAAACAAACAGAGATCGATATTACCGTGTCTTTGAAAGTATTGTACATGTTATTTGAAACAGACATATTCATTAATTGATGCTACTGAGTGCTGTGTGGAAGCTGATCTGATCCAGTCTCCCACATGTTGACTCTTCGTGTGCATCACTTTGTAATCTGTCACTGGTCTCATAATAGTTTGACATCATTTCAAATCAGGTCATTTTAGCCCCCGAGGCTCCGATGCTGCTCTCCACCTGGACTGTTCAGAGGAGCTGGGCCTCCTCCATCTTTTAAACTACCCTAACACCAACCCACCATGCTGCCCTCTATGACCACATCCCCCATACAATCTTCCTAACTGCTCTTCCCCCTGACTTTAACACCTAACCCCTCCCCTACCTTCCCCCTTTGGACTCAATCGTTGCAAAGAACTCTAGACAACTTCCTACGGCTTATCTCTTTGCGCTTAGAGTATTTTATTGCTCTTTTCATATACACATAACACACCTCTACCTCTAAACATATTCTACTATCATGTTTTACAACTTTTTTAATTTGCCATTTTCCTGTTTTATTGTCCCTGTTGTGCCTCCAGCTCCCCATGAAGGAAGGGCCTCTCTTTGAATTGCCTCTCATTTTTTATACTGTAATAAATAATACTAGTATTGGTGCACCTCTCGTGGTTACCCACATAATCCACTACATCACACCACCTCTCTAGCATCTATCTGTCCTCTGATCCGTAGTGGCGTACTCACTTCTCGGACTTGGTATCCTGGCTGCGATGCAGCTTTTGCCTTTTGGTGTGCGAAACTCTGGAAGGTAAAGAGGGTCCTCGAGATCCAGCTTCCTTTTAGCCTAGAGAGAAAAGAGTGTATGTGTATTAGAAGAAAAAAAAGAAAAGAGGGTGTTTCATATAGTTGCAGTATTCATTTTGATCTAATCATTCTGTCATCGTAGGAATATATATAGGGTAAGTATATATATTGCCCATTTGAAATCTTTCCTAGATTGTGGGCTGCTGGAAACAATCTTCCTGCTTGGCAAATGCCACCGACTTAATAACTGCAAGTTTAAAATAAATGAATCACGAGAACGAAGTGTGTAAGGCAAGTCCAGTCCGTGCATGAAACAGTGACATCAATGCTGCTAAATAGGGGGTTGTTGAAAAGTGCAGTAAATGTGCCAACAGCCTTCAAGTGCAGGAACAAAGCACCCCCCTCACACTTTCCCCAAGCACTTCAAGAGGGACCTGTGTGTGTGTGTGTGTGTGTGGGAGTGGGGGAGTGGATGGGGAAGGGGGGTGATGGTCTTTCAACCCAATGGCAGCAAAACACAAGGAAATCCCTGGAATCACTCAATGACCTCTCCTCCCCCTCTCAAGCCTCCCTACGTCACCTTTCTTCTACAGCTCAACACACACACACACACACACACACGATTACTTGACTATAACTCGAATGCATCGTACACTACTACAAAAGCAAAAGCACACCCGCAACCTTTGGACCACAATATAAACCAAATATCTTCAAGTGAGTTTTTTCAATGACCTACATAACGAAAGTGAAAATCACACAAGCCCATTCTCCCTCTCAGGATTGAGAAATGACCAACTGTCAAGTTGCGCAACTCAGCGACACCCTAAACATGCAGAGTTTCTTAATTGTCAACTCCAACAAATGTTCGCAATGGACAAGAAAGTTTGCAGTCAATCTGTAATCATTTTCCACAACAAAACACTGACTGAGCTAACGAGGCGTAGGATTCTCATCCTTTCAGCTCTGCATTGTCCACAAAGTCGCCTTTCCTCCACCTCTCTTCATAACTACCTGGCAACAATTATCCCTTTTTGTCACTGCAGTGCTTTAGCTAATAGGCTCAGGCAACTGGCTTCTTCACAAATGTTTAAAGTGGTAAAATGACGTAACCATGTGTGGATGTGTCTGTGTGAGCGTGGGGTTAATGATGGCTCCCTGACACGTCCACCTGTCGACTGGCGACATCTGGAGCATCCGTAGAACGCAGAGAGACACAGGACAGGGAGCCGGCCAGCTACTCTGAACAAAATGGCGACTGGCTCTGGTTGGAGTGTCTACAAGCTGTGACAGTTGTAGTTTAAACAGAGAGAAGAGATTCCTTCAGTCACAGCATACGTTCTGTATAAAAAGAGCAGCCTCCTTCACATAAGAATACGGTTTAGCTTCCCGGCCTCCATAAACTAAATGTGTAGACCAAGCTGCCCTGTGTCTACATTTTTCATACTTGCCGGGCTACAGTTTGAGAGCCGTGGCCGACGGTTTCACCCTGCAGCTGTGTAGGCTTAGGGTGGAGGGTTGGGTGCTCTCTTTTCTGCATGAGGGATTTCTCTGGTGTCTCAACCATATTACACATTTCGTATTACACCATTTCATCTGGCGGATGCTTACAGACCACTGAGAGATAACTGCAATAAAAAGAAACGGTAGCGATTTATAGGCAGTTTCGCTTAAGACACATCAGGACACACTAAACATCCAGAGTGACCAAATCTGATCTGATTAAGTCTTGGACAGAAATCTGGGGATTATAGTAGGCACACGCTACTCAATTTAAAATGAGCTCCCGTGTAGTTACTGTGCGGAAAGCCACTGTTCAGGCCGATTGCTGTGTGAGGAAATGGGAAGCCAGATACACTCCTCTTAGCTCTTTATCTCCACGACTCACTCCACTCACATTTGCTGTAACCTCACCCTGCCTGCCTGCCCAGTTACACCCACGCGTGGCTTCTTTCTGTTTGCTCTGCATTCTTTGGCTGGTTCCTGTAGTCTCTGCTGTTTCACACACAAAGTCACAGTCACGTGAAGGACTTCTGCAGCCGGGCCTCTCTTCAAACCAACAAGCCGTGCCCATCGGGCTGGAGCTCAGATTCCATCCAAGCGAAGGGCAAGTTACAGTACGCCTGCAAACATCTACTCCCCTGTACGCAAACCCCCTCGCTACCACACCCTTTGGGTAGTCACAAGGAAAACAATGACTACATTGCTGATGAGATTGTCAACGTGTCCCTGAAGAGGTAAAAAAAAAAGAAGGGTGGATCATCCCATTTGGGGTGGTGGTGGTGGTAGTGGGGAGCTGCTTTTAAATGCAAAGCTCCCCCTTTTGAAGGCATTGTGCTTCAGGGCCAGCGCTGCCCCGACGCTCGGGGCAAAACTAGGTGAATGAGAGAAGATAGAAAAGTAGAGAGAGATTTTGGGTGAGCGCATACAGTTGGCAACGTGGCCAATGTCACACCATAGTGTCACCAGTCTGAGTGGGACGGCTCACCAGAGGGGCTCCGAGAGGAAGCTCAGGAACCAGAAGGTGATTCGAGTCGAAAGTTAAAAGAAATCTCACAGAGGAGGTTTGTTTTCCTACAAAGCGGCAGAAAGAGTCATTCATAAAGCTGCTATCAATGCTGATGCTGTGTCGATGGATCTCGCACATTCCATGAAAATCTGGGAACACGCACATGTGACATAAGCAGGGAATAAGTGGGACATTGTTTCCGGTCAACATTATGCAGATGTATCTTATGTGGCCTGTAGTAAATATTACTTGTTGTATCAGAAACAGACAAATTCATCCATCTGGGGTGCCGCAGAGCATTTAGGACGAGATCTGATTGAAGGCAGCCGTCATAAAGTGGTGGACTTCAAAGGGAGCGCCTGAATCATGCAACACATTTCATCATTATCAAGCCAAAAGGAAACGGGAGTGACACAACCTTTTATCTACAACCTACACCTCCTGGTTTAAACTCATGTGACAGTCACTAATGAATTACAGTTGGCATGATCAGTAAGTAAAGTTAACTGAAGTCAAACATTAACTTTTTCTCAGGGTTTCTTTTTCTTGAAAGCACGCGGGATCACAGCGTGACTGTTGCATAGATGTGTCTAGTTTGTTTGTACTTTAAAGTACTCGGGTTTTCATGGTGAGCAAAGCATCCTGTTACCCAGTTCAAAAAAAAAAAAAAAAAGACTAAAAAGAAAGCGGTTATTATGTTGTTTAAGTTTGAAGGAAGCGAGGCGTACATGAAGAGGCAACACTTCCTGCAAACAAAAGACCCATGACTGAACATGCAAAGAAGCTGCCGTGTCAGCAAGCACACAAAAGAGACACTGCAATTTTGAAATAATTCAGTTATATCAAATGTATGTTGCATGCGAGCTGTCCTCGGTCACGGCAACACATAAAACTGCAATCCGAATGGTCTGCCAACATGTGCTCAGTCAGTCAGACACTCTATTTATTCATTGTTATTTTCCCCTTAAAACATACTCATAATAATGAAATCCTAGGCTGAGGCTGAAATAGGAAGTTCCCCTTCGTTTGGACACTGTTCTGGGCATTGAAATGTCTGTATTAAAGCCAGAAAAAAGACAAGAAAGCAATGACTACGTCTAAATAACACCTGAGTATTCAGAAAAAAAAGCATGGATAATAAAACTAAACAGAGGGAGTTAGATCGTCATGCCCGAGATGCTTTTTGAGACAGCGTAGAAGGAAGGAAGGAAAAAGATCCTAACAGCCCACTCCAAAGGGAGAGGGATTACTAGGCTTAATGTTTCTTTTTTTTTTTTTTATGTTGTGAACGAAAGTTTCAGTCCATCACCTGCACGTTGCATGATTTGTAACACTTCAAGGTGCGTTCCCCCCCCCCCCAGAACTGAAAGTTTGAACGTTTATGTGACTTTGGGGGCTTTTGAAACCTGCTCTGTAATTTCAAAAGTGCATCGCTCTTTTCCACGTCGACCAAGGTCTCATTTTGGTGGTGAATTACACGTGTACACCCGTGACGACGTGCAACAACTGAAAACACTGGCCTTTTTCCTTCAAGTTGCTTAAAGACAGACGTTCACGTCATCACAGTGAATCCAAACACACCGTGCTGCATGCACCTGTGGCAGAGAGAAAGAATGGACAACACCACTATCTGCGTGAAAACACACTCAGCACAGTGGCCCCTTATCAGCTGCTTGTCACCATCTTCTGATGACAGCATAGCAGCATGTGTACAAAATACCCTGTCGGCCCACATCCAAGACACTCTATATTTGCTTGGGCCAGTTATAGGCAAACTGTCTGTCACATGAACTGGTCTTAATGTTGGATTAAGAGAAAAACACATTTCCGTGTCAGCAAACAAAATGGATTCAATTCATTTGATCATGTGACGTGCACAAACCACAGGAATAAATACAAACGTGACAGCAGGTGGTAGCCTATTTCTCGCTTTACTTACGTCCAACTAATCCTCTTGAATGGCCTATTAGTGAATACAAACCCCAAGGGTGGGAGGTTAACGTGAGATTTGGAGATCCCGTACACACTCTAACCTCTAACCCGTTTAACCTTACTGCAATTCAGCACATTTAAACGAGTGCAAGGCTGTCTGGCTAGAAAGAAGAGAGCAAATATAACAAGCAACAGCAGGTGTGGAGCACCAACACGCTGCTGCAAGGCTCCAGGAATAGGAAGCTTGATGTTTATACATGGCAGCAACACAGCTCACTTTGTAATCTTTCTTACATAAACTAATAAGATCGGTGGGTTTTTTTGTATTCCTAGTCGGCTCTCGGGAAAACACACCAGTTGTTTGGCTATGATCTCTGACCACAACTTCCTGCCTACAGTGATATGAACAGGTTGTGCAGGTCCTGTATTGCCTAAATGACAGCTGCAGTTGGAGCAGCTGTCATATGGGTATAATTACAAAAAGAGCTATGCAAATACACGTGTTACTAATGAGTCGGGAACTCTTCCTGTCAAATTAGAGCTGATTTTTCAGTTCACAAAATGGTCAACAGAGCAGATACTGTGTGTTTACGTTAGTGTCTTCCACCAGCATAGTCACCCCCCCCCCCCCCCCAGGCATTGTTTGATTGTGTAAAAACTATCTCCCACTGTGAGGGCCACTCGTCCTTCCTTTTCACAAGAGAGAGGCCCCAAATAACTCTCCAAACACCATCATCTACCACCACCACCCCCTCCTCCTCCTCACCAAACCCATCAAACACATACAGGGATTGTCTGGCTACAGCTGGACTGCGAGAAAAGATGTCACACTGACACAACTTAACATGGCAGGCAAAGGGAACACACCACACACACACACACACACACACACACACACACACATCCAACAGCAGTCACAGTGGCTCATCTGTGGCTTATCACGTCAAACCATATTTGAACGTGCCCCAGACGCTGCTAAAAGATGCACACCAATGGAAATGGAATAATTGTTCCGCCCACGTGCAGGCGCATTACTCACTGTACTGGACACACATCAGTTATTATTAAGTGTGTGTTTGATTCTTTACCGGCAGTCGCCCGGAGGATGATCTGATGGGTTTAGCCTCTGGTCCGTGGGGGGTTGAATACAGGCTGTTGGCTCTTTGTTCGGCCGCCGCGGTGTTGCAGATCTGGGTGAAATAGCCGGCCGGTACCGTGTTCATCACGGGGCTGGACAGCCCGGTGCCGAAGAACTCGGTCTTCACTGCTCCGGTGGACAAAACCTTCAGCTTCTGCTGAGAGCAGGGCAGCCCCATTGCTGGCCGACCCGAAGCCGGAGAGACGCCTTTAGGCATCCGCATCATTTTCATAAATAAACTAAATGTTTACCGGATTGGTCAAGAGAAGGGAGAAGTGTGCTGGTAGCTAAGCCCTAAATGCTCTGCTAAATGGTTTCCTGATATTAGCGAGGTGCTAAGCTTTGTATGGAAATCTATTTCTACCCTGCGAATATAATGACAAAATAACCAAGAGCAACTCATACAGCCGAGATCAGCGTATTAAATAAAGAATGCATGAGTTAAACAGCCTGTTTGGCTTTGTTTTCTAATAATATTCGGTAGATAATACAGCAGACTGCTCGGTGTATTATCCTTTGTCCCGTGACACACTGCAAAGGAAACCTGCCTTACAAGTTATTAAAAAAAATGCATGCTAAATAAACTAACAATTTCAAATATCCAGTATTTTAAAGTCCAATACAAGAGGGCTTGCAGGTCTCATTGAGATCAGGTTCCACCTTGAGATTTACAGCTTGTTGTGCCTCCTTCTGGTGCGGAATCCAACCCGGTCTGTGACTCCTGTCCGTCCACCTCAGAGCTCCGCTCTCTATACAAGAGGACAAGAGATGGGGAAGAAGAGTTTTTTACCGCCAAACTTCATCCCGCGAAATTTAGATCTCCCGCGGTTAGAACTCCCCTCTGATTGGCTCACGGCACGTTCGGCGTGTCATATTTGCATAAAACAGTTGTCTGTGGATGGGGCCGCTCGTCTTAAAGGGGCAGTAGCATCATTTCAGGACATAATTTTATTTGAATACTAAGCTGGAATTGGAGACAATGACCACTTACTTATTTTAATATGTAACTTTGTTGTTGCCACACCTTTTGTGGTAATTGCAGGCCACCATAAACAATAATTTGACCCATATCTTGCACCATACATTAAGTTATCTTAAGCTTCAACTTCATAGCCTTTCCTCAAATCCAAAACTCCTGTTGTTGTGTGGACATGTTTAAATAAACAGAACTTTATTCTAAATTCTAATCAATGTCACAGGGGTTTCTTTTTACATAGACAATTACAGGAATATTATGTGCAAAACATGTAGCATTTCCTATTTGATGTAATGGTGCATCCACAAAATTGCTTAAAAGATATTTGAATATTTAACTTTAGCGGTCTAGACTTAAGTGAAGACGTGAAGCAATCAGAATTTTAAGGAAAGTGTTTTTTAATCTAACTTTGGAAATACGTATAGATACATATATAATATGTAACAATGTATAAAAAGGAGCTTCCTGGGTCATTTTTATAGTAAGAAAGGAGCCATTCCATTGTTTACATGGGAATCCATATTCCACTTGATGAAAGTGTAATGTGGCCTGGTGTAAGGTGTTTCTGGGTAAATTTTGTAGATGAGAATTGGATTCACTCAGTACCACTCTTGCTTATTGGCTAAGAGGAGATATTGAAAGAAAACAACCCCTCCCCCATCCAAAGCTACCAGACCCAAGCCATATGACTTGACCCCCATTGGCCAAGGAAAAACTCCCATCTAAAGCAAGCCTATTGTCATGCCTTGATTTGAACTACATTTCAAATTTAATCTTGAAATCTTAATATGTTCTGAATGCAAGATAAGGAAATTATTCTTTATAAATGCATGATAACCTAATGGCTTCATACAGAGTATGTCTAAAGGGCTAAGGGTGAGGGAAAACGCTGACACAGTTGCCTGCTTATTACCCTGGATTAGATAAGATAATTCTTGTCTTGGTTGAGAAATGTGCTTTGTAGATCACATGATTTACTAGACATTGTACAGTCCACAGGCAGCAAAAAATAAATCTAGACTCCCAGACTTTGTGATCCTTTTTGTAGTTTAATGTGGTCTGAATTGTAAAATATGAATAAAATGTTCAGTTTATGTTTAGAGAGCTTGGGCCTGCAAAGCACAATGATACACTGGACTGTATACATATAATTGACCTTACTGATAATTATGACACTTTGGGGATGCAATACTGTATAAGTAAATTAGTAAAGCTATAGAATCATTATTATATCTATAATATTACTTGCCATTGAATACTGTGTGTACATGGAATATAATTGGTGCAAAGTAAATATGGCATGTGTGTTTAAAGCCATTGTAAGTGTGAAATACTTAACGCTGGAGGGCAGGCAAACAGAAAAAAATGCTGTGACATTAAAATACATATTGTTCACAGCAGTGATGGGCTTTTGTTTGACGCGTGCCAACACTTGTTTGTGACATCGCTGCACTGATTCGGAGTTGGTTGTGTGTAGTTCATGTGACTGAGGGATTCTCTGGTCCATTAAGGCCTGTGTTGCCTGGTCTTCACTTTATGCTCAGTGATCTCTGTCTCGTATCAAAACTATTTGGATGTGTTGCAAAGTCAAAGGGTTGCATTTCTATGTCAATGCAACACTTGACCCGCAGAATCTCATTTTGACATCCAAACAAGCGAGTTTATCTTGTGTTTAGAGTGCTTACATTCCTTGGATGTCAGGAAGACACAAGTTGTTGAATTCTTGTCTTACACCCCCATCTTGTGGTGAGGACTGGGATCTGATCTTCAGTACTGCAGCCTGGAGCATGGTTTCTGGATTATTGTCTTACTGTTTCTTTTAACAACAACAACAAAAAAAAACCCTACACAAATAGGGCTGTATGCTATTTTTAGGCTATTAAATTAGCCTTATATTAAAAAATGTATGAAGTAGATATAGTATAATGAACGTGTCTAATGCAGTCTAATGCCTTTGTAAAGGTTCTAATGTTTATTCTTGAGGCAGTGTCAGTTGGGTGTTGATTCTACTCTATGCTAATTTTATGCCTATTGTTTGTAAATGTAATATACATTAAGGCTTTCATGGTATCTTGTTCCCTCATTTGTATACTTGAGATGAACACAAATGAAGACACATTACATTAATGCCTTACAGTATTATGGAAAACACTATGACACCTAATCGAACTACAATGAAACTACCAAGAGGTCAACGCTTAACAATCTGAACAATAAATAAATCAGGATGACGTTAACTGGTCATCAGAATGATGGCCTGTAGTTGCCTACCAGAGGAGAGGAGTCCGGGACGTGAAGGGTCTGAAGTGTATTTCCTGACTCTGGAGATGTATAGGTCCTGAATTGAGGTCAGGATGGTCCTCAAAAGTAGTATTTATTGCAAAGCGATATGATTTGATATGATAGTATGTTCAGACCTTTAAGTATTCTCCCAAAAATATCTAAAATAATCCACAGAATGTCTGAGGTTTAAAATCCAGCTTGAAACCTGTATTATTTGCAATGACCCATTCTTACCACTAGATGAAGTTGCATCCTCATTTTTAGCAGTATGCTGAAGGTTAGAACTAGGTCAATTTATTCGCCATAAATGGAGAGTCTGATTGTTTTGTTTGCTGACTGATTTTAAGTTTCATAAAACTGTTAATTCCAGCATAATCAATAAAACCACAAAAGATTTTTTTCATTGCTGCATGCTGACTGACGATCCAGATGAGGCACTGGTAGTGTGTGCCAACATGTAATGTCTGAAATTCCACAAGGTGGAGTAGTTTGGTTTAACTGTCCAGACCAGGTAGTAAAGTAACATTCATTTTCAAAACAGCCCATGTATCATTAGGCAGATCTATTCTTTCTGTAATTATAAAGATGCATGACTACTGCATTACAGGTGATGCTCGTCAACTCCCACGGTCAAGGCGACGTATTTCTACACATGCTGATCAGGTGTCATGAATGATTATACATTTGGTAATCATTTCGCTTTCAAGATTTATGAATGACCAGAATGGTTGGTTTATGATCGCGCAACATCCTCTCTTCTTCACCGTGTAGGAAGTTTGGCTGCTTCAAACTGCTTGTAACTCACTCTTTGGAAAATTAGAAGCACTCACAGGAAACTCCCTTCGTTTGATTTCCAACCACTCGACCTCAAGATTCATCTGAATACATCCTGTTGTATCAGCATTTCATTGTCATCCAAAGCCAAAAAGTCATGTCAGCATCACCCTGATCTTCCAAATAACACGACGAGAGTTCAGACTCATTCATTGTTTCATATCAAACATACCATCAAGGCCAAACTGTTTCACATCTTTTTTATTTCATTACATAAGAACATACATACATACAAAGCAAACTTTATTATAAAGAGTTTATGAAACTCACAGCACATTGTCTGTAGAAATAACACAATCCCTACAAACATTTACAATTAACTCTAGTATAGAGTTCTGATTATACCTAAGAAAACCCCAAATTCCCATTCAGAAAAAAATACCAACGTCCAAATTGACTCACACCTTACATAGCCACCGCAGATATGTACACATTCGTATGAAGCTGTAACAGTCTCTAGATCATTAGAAATGGGACTGGGGGCTGGGGTGTAATGCAGGGATAATTAAGTGAGATGTTGTGAGACTTGGTGTAGAAAGGGTTCAGGTTGAGTGTGGAGTTTAACCCACACAAAGTTTGTTTGGAATGCAATACAAAAAAAGGAAAACAGAACAATGTACCAATATTTCTACTTCTAGGGGATCCCAGGTTTTTGGAGGAGGGCATACAAAGCTGGTCGCTTTCAGTTTCCAATCCTGGCTTCTGCTTTGGTGTGTTGATTTGTCTGTCCAGGGGCCAAAGAATGAGTCTCTGTTTTCTTGCTCATGCACTACTGTTGATCCCCACTCGTATGAAACAGTCCTCTTTTTTCTTGTCTTTTCTTTCTTTCTTTTTTAAACCCTCCACCTCCCTCCTCCTCCTCCTCCTCCTTCTTCTTCTTCTCCTTCTCTCCCAAATACCTATCCCACCCTTTTCTGCCCCTCTTGTCCTCTTGCCCGGAGTGAAGTGGAGACATGTGTTTCCCTGCACCTGCATGGAGAGAAAGGAAGAAAAGTGAAGTCAGATCTCTCCCTCTCACCCTCCCTCCCTCCCTCCCTGCAGAGGAGAGCAGACAGACTGGCGCCTAGCATGGAACTTTCATTAACCCCAGGCAGATAGCAATGAATCCGCTACACATTCACTGGCCTGTCTAATTGGCAACCATGGTGAATGTGGAGGGTAAGGAGAGCTTAGTCGTCACAGCACATCAATACCAACACTATTCTCGCTGGTAATTAAGGTTTTATTTTAAGTTATTTCAGTTCAAAAGTCAAAACAAGACACTTCTATTCAATTCTAAGCGAGTGGCCGAAGAAATTATGTTTCCAAGCAAATTTATCTTGTGATTTTAGTCATCTAAGAAGATATGAAGATTGATTGAAATGATGAATACGTACCATAATGTAATTCTCATCCTAGTGGCACAACCGCCCTTCTTCTTTGGAGAAATTGCGAGTAAGGTCCGCAGTCTGAATGGGAAAAAGAAGCAGTGTTAGACGATTTTATTCTAATTGCATATAATCAAGAATTGAACTGCGTCTTTCCCTCAACATGACTTATCAGAGAACACCATCTGCTACTGCATCACAATAGTCTTCAATACATTTATCAGCGCCATGCATGGAAGCGCAGATGCATATTGTGTTACAAAGCAGGACCGGACGAATCACACGTGGAATAAACTGAAGAAAATCCAGAGAACAATTGAATTAAATCGTCTTTTACGTTCCAGGTCAATGCAAATGTCTGCAGGGCAAAGAGCTACACAAGAATCGCTGTTAGTGAATGTCAGCGTCTTCTGATGTTGAAGGACAAGCATCAGTCCACCGCGCAGCCCGCACCTCCCCTCACCTTTATCGACAAAACCATCTCCGGCGCGGCCGTGTTCTCCGCTTCCAGCGCGATCTGCAGGTCGAAGATGTAGTCAATGACGTGTTGCAGGATCTCCACCTGGCTGACCGACTCGTTCTGCGGGATGCTCGGCACCAGCTCCTTCAGCTTGGAGTAGCAGTCGTTCATGTCGCACAGGGCGCCCACCGGCTCCTCCAAACACGAGTGTTTATTCCGGCTGATGGCGAGACTCTGCTCCGAGATACAGCACACGGCCTTGTAGCAGCTCCTTACCGAGCGGACGGGACTGATGGCTTTCATGGTGGGGGGGGAAAAAAAACCAGCGGTGAAACAATAACAACAACAAGACTCGGCTTGATGTTGGAGTTTGAGTTTGTGATGGTTTTCTTCCTCTTGTGGTCTCCGTATTACTGTCCTGAAAAGCTACAGTGCTCTGACAGCAGCGTACTGTTAGGTCTTTATACGCTGCACGCCTGCTGACGCCCCCTTTCCCGCATCGTGCCCCGATTGGCCAGTGTAAAAAAGCAAGCCCATTCTCATTGGCTGTCATCACCTTGTGGAAGGTTTGGAGAGAATGAGGAAATTAGGCTGGGATACCTGAAGGGGATTGCCAATCAATTAGTTACCTCTTTCAGGTGGTGGTATTTATTTGAAATAGGTAGGAAAAGTTCTCAAAGTAGGATATGCAGTAAAAAGAGGAATACTTTTAGGTTTTAGAGATGCCTGTTTTAATTATAGATTCGACTACAGTTCCTGTCTCACTTTAACTTTTATAAACAGATGTAATTCCAGATGATGTCAACAATATAAGTCTTCTCAAATAGAGACACTTGCTATAGCATGGAGATGTTCTGTTTTGGGAGTATTATGAGCTATTATTATTGATCACTGTAAATCCCCCTTGAGGTTCGGCTGCACATGTGACCTTGAAAACACTTTCACCCAAAAAACAATATAGAAAGATATTATTATACTGTATAGCCTAGATAAGTAGATATTTAAGCAATGTATTATTTTCTGGCACACGACCCCCAAAATGCCCATTCAAAAATAAAAAGTTGAAAATATGATATTTACATGATATAGGTAAAAGGTCAGTGAAAGCAAGGGTATTTTCTACATTAGTTAACGGATAAGAACATGTTATTCTGAGGATCGATCTTTGGATATGGACTTATTGACTGATTAATTATGTTTTGGTAGCTTACATGCGTTCTCTTATAGCCCTATTGAATATGCCCAGTGTAATTAACAATTATTCAAACATGCAAAGAATACTAAGGGCGCACTGAATCTGACAAATCACTTACTGCTAACATTTAAACTCTTTTGGGAGGCACGGTTTTATGAAAATTATATTTTAACAATTCCAAATGTTGTTCCCTTTTAGTTTACATCAAAGCACGTCCCGTTCTGCTCCTATTTGGGTCTTATTTTCCCCTTTTCTCACAATCCTGTTTTGTGGAGGAATGCAGGCCTGAGCCAGCTGTGTGTCCTATCCCGGCCCAGCTGTGTTGATCTAACGCGCCAGTCCCAGACATGCTGGCGCCAGCCTCCCGACGTCATCCATTCACCCCGACGCGCACTCCCCTCTTTGGCAGACGGCCCGCCCCCCACCCCCCCTGTTCACCACCAGAGGGGAGAGAAGCAGAGGCGCTCAGAGATCCGATTGGCTGACCCGGTCTGTCACTCACGGACGTGGCTTTACGTTCCCTCCTCCCGTCTGCAGTTGTACTCAGAGAAATGAAGAGGAAAAACTTTCCAAATACTCCCTAACTTGTGTAATGATGGATACGCCAAAATGGCCTGGAGGCGAAGCTCTTCATGAGGAGTGACACAGCGTTCAGTGACGGTCCGCCTTCAACATGACATTAATATGGACAGGACAAATCCAAATCTAACTTTACACTGTCAAGTAATGTAGTTTTTATACAGTGGTTGCATAAAGTGGTTGCTCAAAGGTCCGTGGGTGCCAGAATGGCAGCATGTACTGTTTACAAGCACCATGGACGTCTCACCCACTTTTCATTTTAGATTAAATGATTTTATAATATTATTATATCGGCAAATGTGACATTGTGCTACGTCACATAAAGCTGCTAAAGTTGTTCAAATAACACAATTTCAAAATGGTGAGTAATTACAAACACTCACAAGAGAGTATTATCTTTATTTTGCACATTTATGGGTAAATGCGCCCGACTGGAGATATCCTCCCCATTATGCAGAGGTTTAACAGATGTTCAAGTCACAGCCTTCCTCCTGGCAATCATACCCCACTCCACCCCCACCATCCTCCCCACAGCCATTGACCCTGTATGACAAGTCACTCAGCGACCTCACTTTAGAGCAAACCACAATATCAAACCGTGAGACAGGACTCCAGTCCAGTGCTATTTTAAAGATATATTGTGCGAGCGATCCAGAGTATCCAAACAAGACTTTGACCTCAAATATCTTTCTTAAATATGTCAGGGGGAGGGCAAATATTGCCCCAAATCTCGCAAGTATGCTGGGAAAATAAGTGTTTGTTTTTGCTGACTGAGCAAATTGCTGGTTGTGGGTTTGGGCAAAATAGATTAGGCGTTTGGGATTACAGGCCTCCGGAGTTGATGTCAACATTATCCCATTTGATTTCGATGATCCACAGAAAGCACTGCTCCTGAATTGCTGGTCACTTCTAGGAACTAGGAGTTATTTCTAGGATATGAAAAATGCCAACAGAGATTTTCCTCCCATGACAGCGCTTGTCTGCAGATTCCAGAGTTCTCAGTGCGTAAATCTGTACGAAATACACACACACACACACACACACACACACACACACACTAGTGTGTCTGGGCAGGGATCAGGTGCTTGTCGGAAAGGCCCCGGACACAATCGGGTCTCTCTTTCAATGGATGGGAGAATTCCGAGCCTGGCGTCAGTGAGTCTGCCTCTCTCCCCGCCCGCCCTCTCCCTCTCCCCGCTCCTCCGTGCAGCTGGACGCAGACAATCAAGCCATCAACAATCGCCACGCATAATTAGCAGCGCCCCCCTCCTCTCTTCTCTTCTCTACTTCTCTCTCTCTCTCTCTCTCAATTAAATTTAAATCTATGATGTTTTTTGACATCCAAATATTACTAAGGAAGTAAAAAACGCTGTCACGTGATTATAAGTCTAAACATCTGGTCCACTTCTATGACTGAATGTGTGTTTCCATACATGCATCTCATAATTCTCAACCCTCCACTCATCTTTTACCTCTTAAAGCACCTTCATCTCAACATAAACATAGTGTCTCCTTTTATTTCTGGTAAGAACAGAACAGAGTGTAATGAGGGTCATCTTGTGTGATGAGACAGAAGGAGAGAGGGAAACAGAGACAGAGGGGGTAAACCACCATACTGGTATGTGGAGAGGCAGTGTTGCAGACAGAAGGGTATCTTTTTGATCCACAAGTGCAGGCCCATCTTGCGGGGATAATTAAGTGGCAAAAAAACACACTGAAACTTAATTCTTTGTATCCCTGGTGTGTGTCGTGCAGGATTCCTCCTCCTCTTCTGCTCCCTGTTTTCACTCCGTCCTTTATCAAAGACGCTACAGTCTTCTCCATCAGCTTTGAACGGCCTACAGATCCCAAGCTTTTGTTCCTAGTGACCCAGGCAGTGACATGACATTTTATGCACATTGTTGATTTGTACTGGTCACTTGTTATTTATGTTTGAGTCTCTTGTTAAAGCTTGTGCATAATGATCTCGCTTGAGTTTTACATGAGAGGGTACCCAATGTATTAAGAAAAAACAACACCCACGCAACTTCATTCACTGATTTATTCACTCACCCACTATGTGCCCATTGTGGCAACGAGGAGGCGATGCAAACTCCACACACCAGGATCAGGATTGTTAATGTGGCTCTTCTGTATAACTTTATATCTATGACACTGTTTCTGTCTGGTTAATACTAATCTTGGTTGAGCCAATTACAAGTACAGGTGGGAATGCATTCAGACACATTTGAGAGATAAGGAGATATGACATCTTATACCAAATCTGGTGGTGGACAAAAATGCCAAAATGTTCTCCCTAACTAACAATAATAGCTGGATACAGTATGCAATCTGTAAAGTTGGTACCTGTGTTGTGGTAATGTGCCACTGCATGCCATTTTCTCTGTCTGTATGCTTGAGATGTTTTCTTTGCAGCAGTAGGAAAATGCCTTAACGTGTGGCCACTTGTGACACATACAGGTCTGCTTACTCGCATTCGTGGAGTAAAACACAGTCAATAAAAACAGATGCAAAATGTCTTCTGTGGCTGTGGAGGAGCTTTGTCAAGTCTGAAGAAATGACCCTGCTGATGTCATCGTGATGTCATCAGAGTTATCATGGCTTAGACTTGGAGAGTACAACATTTTTGGGAGAAAGTCTGCGTTACAAGCTTGGGGTGTGAAAGGTGTGGGTGTTTGCCAGGCAAGGAGCGTTTAACAAAGAGATGCTGAAAGAGTTGCATTATGGGAACTGTAAGATCCACCAGTTTTGGAACTTGACCTATTCTACGGATTTAAAAAAATCTGGATATTTGGCCTCTGCTGCATCAATTTGGATCTTTAATTTAATTTTTCTCTCGCAAGTCCCCAACATTATGGTAGTGGAATACTAAATCACTGAAATATTCCTTTAAGATGCCTTTTGATGTGACCTACTGACTGTTTCAACTGTATCCAAACACAATTTTGATATGGACAGAAAGTTTTGATTGTTTTGTTTTGCCACTAAATACGAATCACTTGAAACTTTCCAGTAGGGTGAGTACAAAGTGGCAAAGTAGCTGTTCCATTAAATGCACCTTGAAAGACACACTGGCAGTATAGTCAATAACATGAGGCAATTGTTTCACACTACTGCGGCTGCCCATTGTGGGAACTTTGCTGTTGTCAGTATCATGTTGTCAGGTGTCCCCGTCTATGTCCTTGGGTGTGAATATTTTACTGGTCCATGCAGGAATAAACAGAGGCCATACGACTGCACTGCAGGTGGGACACAAGCCACAGAAGGCCATAAAGCCCATGGCCACCACATACGGCCAAAACAAGCTGACTGTAATGTTCAGTATGACTGAACTGCGGGTGGAGTCTGCCAGCTGTTGGTCACACTATTGTTTTGACGTTTTCATCGTCCCTGACTGGAACGGTCCGTTTATTCTGAAGCCATCCAATGAGGATAAACATCTGGCTTTGTGTAAGCATAGTTAAGGTCAGACATGGTGATCATGGTTGGGGCCAGTTGGTGTAGACGAGGGTGATCTGATTAGTCATAACAACTTCCATCATTCATCTCCAACAACAAGAAGAAAAGGCTTAGAATTTGAATTTTATGTGGTCATATTTTTGATTATTAAATTGACATAATCAGAAAAGACACTGTGTTCTTCAGCCTGCCCACCAGACTGTCAAGCAGTCAGACTCAAAATGATTATTTACAGCCACTCTAGAACTGACAGTGAACTTGCTGCTTTAGGCTTTCACTGAATGACCATTAATGGAAGCACTGCCCTAATCTCTCCTCTAAAACCATTCCTCTGTTTTCAAAACGGCAAATAAACACAAGAATGAGTGTCTGCAGACAGCACAGAGACAACTTGTCTGTGTCTGCTTGCTGTCTCCACATTGCCAAGAAAGAATGAGTCTGATCCACATCCAGTCTTGAGCTCTCTCATTGTGGAGCTACATCCTTAATCGTTAACCCAAATCGAGACCTATGCAACAATTTGCAGATGACTACCAGATGATGACCATAATAATTACAAAATGCTCTTGTGTAATTGCTGTTTTTACTGTTGTTTTGCAAGTGGGACATTTGTGGTGAATAACTTTAAACTTGCTTAAACTAGAATTTTGACCTTGTAATTACGGACTGTCTGGGTCCATACTTTGTGAGACCCCACACAGTGTGTGGCCTGTACATAAAGACGCAAAGTGTGGAAAGTTGAACCAAATTCATTCCTGCACTTTCATGGCTCCAGGATACTCCAAATGAAGTCCATTTTGGCTGCAAAATTCTATTGAATATAATGCTGGGAGAAAGTATAATTATTTGGAGTGTAGCTTGATCTGTTAGCTAGATGGAGGAGAAGCCTGCAAGTTGCAGTGGAAGGAGACGACTGAAATGGAAATAAACCAATCCCAACATTTTTGACCAATGGTAATGGTGTATTAAGTTGCAGTGAATGAGGTTGGATGAAACATTCGACGGCTCTTCATTTTGTTCGGAGACCCCACACAAGGCAAATTCATGCACGTGTTTTTGTGTAGAGGCGGCACGGACTGGGGGAGCGAGATGGAGAGATACAAACAGGAAATTTGTATGGAGTCCAATGAAAAGGACAAGCTGCGAGAGGCAGAGAACATCAGCGTGGAAAACGACTGTAGGAGAAACAGAACGGAAAAAAGAGACGCTCAGACGGCAAAATAAAGAGAGGGATTGAGAGAAAGCAAGACATAGAGGAGCCTGACACCAAGGCTGCTGCTGCAGGGGTTCAGCTGGTCAGGCTTCACAGAGACACACACACAGAGGCCATTAGGTCCCTGGTGGGTATCTCTGCACCTGTGTGTGTGTGTGTGTGTGCGTGTCATATGTTTCTAGGTCAAGTGGGTCCCTGAAATCTAAGAGGAGCCACAGCAGTGACTTCCTCCTTCTGTCACTGGCATTGTATTCTTTTAACACTTATTCTCTCCTCTGTCCCCACCCCCTACACACACACACACACGCTTGTTCAATCACATGTCCATGTTCAAATGGATATATGTAAGCACACATGCATGAGCACACACACACACACACACACTTGGCACCCCTCCTCATCTCTCGTCTCTTTCTTGTGCCGCTAATGAATTGAAACAGTGGGGACTGAGACGTACACAGCTGATTCCCACCCACACACACACACACACACACACACACACACACACACACACACACACACTTACCCTTTCCTAATCTGGGTCAGTGGTGCCCCTCTTGGTCACCCCTGGCGGAGCCCTCCAGACGGAGGGGGCAGAGTGGGAGCAGAGAGGTCTGGACTCTCAGTGACCTGATTAAAAGCTCTTACACAGGCTACTGAGCTCCGTAACCAATCAACACACAACACACACCCTGGCCTTGCTACTGGATCGTCTCTCACTCTGTCTGGCTGTCATATTGTCATCTGCTTGCAAACTTTATCCATTTAGAGTGATTCATATTCTCTTATAAGTGATTGGGGGTTTTCTGTCCAACCCCACGTCCCCCTCATCCCCTCCCAAACACACTTTTCCACCGATGTGGCTTTAATCATGGTGGTGTGATGTGCAAAGCATCATGGGATGGACATAAGGACTCAGGGAAAATGGACACTCCACCAGCTGGTCAGCTGTGCATTGCCATGCTCAGCAGGGCATTATGGAGCGAGTCTTAATTGGGCTTTGTGTGTGAAACCATCATTGCACCACTAAAATTGTAATGGCCCAGAGTGTTTGTCTTTCGCTGTGGGAGTGTAAAACGTATTGCTGTTCTTGTTCAGTCTGTGAACTATTTTAGGCCATGACTTAGAGTTTAAAAGACTCATTGCACTGCTGTTGGTGCTGCTTATGACCAGTGCTAAGCAAAAATGCTTCATAATCAGTGTAAAGTATTGTTTCTGAGAATAAGTAACACAACCATGAGTCACTCCCAAAGAGAGTAACACCACCAGGAAATGCCTATATCTGTTTAACCATGCCTGGTTTGAGTGTATTGTTTTATGAACATTTCCTGCTAACATTCTCTGGCTACTCTGTAATTTACTGAAAATATCCTCCTCACCACTAAGTTAAGAATCTGGCCAAAGTGGAGGGTCAAAGGCACTCAAGATTTCTAAAAATGTTGCTTCCTCCAATTCCCCAGAATGGCCAAACGAGGAATATGGTCTGTAGATGCCAATTCTCACAGACTGGAAGCACTTGGGATCGCTTACGCTTTTGTTACTGATCACAACAAGGTCTCCGGTTTACCAACAGTAATCAGGACATTCATTTTTGGAAAGACACACGGCTGTTTAATGTTCTGACCAACATAAGCATTGCGTTTTAAAATGCAGGTACCTGATACCACTATGCTGATGCTGTGGGAACACCGACAAAGGGCTTAGTCAGGAAAAAAAGGAGCAGATATTGAACCTGTTTCAACATTTGTTGCAACATCATCAAGCAAAACACTGCTTTAGCCAGTCAAAGACCTAGTAGCACATATTTCTGGTAGATTAAATTTGAACAGTGTATTTATTTATTTTTTTCACGCATTACAGCCAAGATACAATTATTGCTGCTGTGATAACTTTGTATTGTATAACTCAACCTGGCTGTCCTGGATCACATTTGACTACATCTTACTTGTACCTGTAGCAACACACAGGCATTAACACATGCTGGGTTTTTTAATAGCAGTACCCGCTCTGACACATATGAAATTTCCAGTTCTGTTCTAGGCAGGATCTTTTGTCAAAGTGTGTCTTTGTTTACTCTCTATGTACGTATATTATGATGCTATCAAATTAAAGGCAACAACACACAATCTGGATATCTCAAACCTTGGGCAAATAAAACCTAAATTATCTGCCTGACAGGACACCAGAGAAATAGCGATGGCAGAGACAGAGTCTGGGTCAGGCCGATGACCTCAACACAGTGAGCTCAGATAAAGAAGAGCACTTCAAACACCACTGATAAGCTTCACAGTAAAGGACACAGAGCAGCTCATTTGGCCAAAACAAGAGATAGGCCTGACAAAGCCTGTGAGAGGTGAGAACTAGCGGTAAACTGATAGAAATCACCATATCTCTGCATTGTATTCACAAAAGGCACACGTGTGAAGATATTTCTTTTCCATGTGGGGTTTATGTTGCGTGTCAGCAGAGGATAAATGTGTGGAGGATTCTGTCGGGTGGGACATCACCTTTATCTAATCAGTGATAATAGAGTCAACAGTGGCATTTTGTAGCTGAATAGGCTTCAGCCTAACGTGACAGACAAACTATGACAATGTTAGTGGTCAATCAAATTTGTGTGTGTGTGTTCATTCACATCACAGCAGCCCTATAATGACTGTTTAACAACCTGAGTAGTGCTCACCTGTGTCAACGCGTTGAGTGACTGAGTTAATTATTGTCCTCCAGACGTCTGCAAAGCCTCAGAGAGACAGAGAGATTACAGAAGACAAACTGAAGATTAGATCAACCGAGAAGCTACCTTTCTTTTCAGCTGCAAGAGCAATCGATCTCAAGTTCCACTCTGCTGTTTAAACATCACAGATAAGCAAAAAGCATCAGTGCTGTTATTCACGCTCGTTTAAGATAATGCTCATAAATGACTTTTCTGTTCACGCCAGATGTGTGCCCCCCCCCCCTCCTTTTGTTAGGGAGGCAGATGATTCCACCCTCCCCGACCAACAACAACACTTCAATGTTAGGCTAACCTCCTGGTGACTTTACAGCAGCATCTGGCAAACGTTAGGCTTCACCTGAACCCACCGTTTATGCTGTAATCTGAGAGGCGTTCTTACAGATGAGGCTTCAGTAGGCAAATCTGTGTGTGTGTGTGTGTGTGTGTGTGTGTGTGCAATCATGTATGTACTCTTGCATCTGTGTGCTCTCTGGGCTCATCCCCGCTCGCACAGTCTTAAAAAGACAATTGCTCGGTTCAGGATGGGAACCAACGAAGCCGGTGCAGGCACAGCGGGGGAGCCCTTTTCACAGCACGCACAATAACCACGCAAGCCCCAGAGAACACAGTGCCTGGGTTGCCTTGTGAACGCACAGCAGCGACAGTGTGGCGCACACGTGGTCGAGACGGGTCTATGTGTCCTTTTGTTAGCAGCAACTGATAAGTGAAAGAAGAGAAAAAAAAAAAAGGGAAAGACCTTTAAGACAATAATACCCCACTCCCTGCACAGCTGGCATATTTTCTGAGAAGCTATTTCCTGTAAAAAATTCTGACACGGGAATAATGATGGCTTTGATTGGGCCCCAGTTAACGGGAGGCACTTCCTGTTCCTTTGTATTGGTTTCATTGTGAAGCAATGGGGTGGGAGGGGGAGGAGGGGGTGAGGCAGGGTTTGAGGGAAACAGCTGCTGGAGATGACACAGTCAAGAACCTCCCTGTGGGGGGGGGGGGGGGGGGGGGGGGGGGGGG